>PVKE010020980.1:0-26968 GCA_004027555.1 Craseonycteris thonglongyai
TTTTTTTTTTTTTTTTGGTTTTTGACACAGAGAGAGACAGACAGAGAGAGACATAGAGAATGGGGTGGGCCCAGAGCAGTCTCCGTAGTTGACAGCATTAGTTTTCCATATAGTTTCACTCCACAGGTGGGCACGGGGCCACGCAGGTAGGAACTGGGCCGGGAGCCTCTAGTATAGGCCCCAGCAAGAACTGAACTAGGGGCACAGCCCAGTTCAGCACATGGGTTCATCTGGGCCGGAGCCAGGATTTGATCCCTGGTCTCTGGGGCTGCAAAGCGAGCGCTTAACTTGCTGAGCCATCCCAGCTTCCCCAAAACAAATTATTGTAATTATTAATAGAATAAGGAGCTAGGCATGATGAGTACAGCTAAGAGCAGTATTCAGGAGTTTTAACAACCATGGAGAGGTCTAGAGTGTCTGAGGGTAAGGTCAGGGAGGGGACTTGAGGTAGTAGCTATTCCTCAATTAGAATGTAAGCAGTATTTCAGTATTTTAGCACGTGGAGTGGTGGTATCAGTGCACACTAGCTGAATGTGAGTGCAGTGCCTGGAATAGTGTCTAACACCAAAAACATGAGGTGAATGCAGTAGGAGGCGCTCCATGAATCCTTCCTGAAGGTGTGGTTGTCTTTCATGACTCTTCTTCTGTCCTTCTCAGTGATGCCCCTATCCCCTGGTTTTCTCCACAGGGTTGGGCCAGACCCTGTCGAGCGCCCCACAGCCCCAGGCCTTGCCCACAGCAGGCGAGGATGCAGGGGACAAGCTGGAGGCCAAGCAGGTGGTCCTCATCGATAGCTCCTACCTGTGCCAGTTCTGCCCCAGCAAGTTCAGCACCTACTTCCAGCTCAAGTCCCACATGACTCAGCATAAGAATGAGCAGGTAGGTGGCTGGCTGGCAGTGGAAGGGCCCACATCCACCCTAGTTATGAGCCTTGGCTGGTGGTAGGGTCCTGAACATGACCTAAAAGGGGACAGGAGGGGGCCTCAGTTGCTCTGAGCTACCATATAACCACTTATGATTGGCTAAGCTTAACACTCTATTCTCCTTGGGTGGGGCCAGCTTATTGGGCCATTATAGTGCTAGCCTAAGGGAGGAAGCCCACCTCTAAAGTGTTCATAATGAAGGAATCAGACACAGGAAATATTCTTAATATCCTAAGAAGTTCTAATGTCTAAAAAAAACCTACCTACCTACAAGGATTTAGGACTACAGGTTTCTTTTTATTGAGATATAAATCATGTATCATAAAATTCACCCTTTTTAAAGTGTACACTTCAGTGATCTTTAGTATACATATAAGGTTGTGCAGCCATCACCACTGTCTAATTTCAGAACATTTTCATTACCCCAACAAGAAACCCTGTACCTATTAGCAGTCACTCTATCCTTCCCCCAGCCTGTGGTAACCACTAATCTATTTTCTGTCTCTCTGTTCTTTTACCTATACTGGACATTTCACATAAATGGAATCTACAATATGTGGCCTTTTGAGATAATGTTTTTATGGTTCATCTATGGTGTAGCATATATCAGTACTTTATTATTTTTTATGAGAGAGTAATATTCTTTTGTATGAACATAGCACATTTTGTTCCTCTTTTCATCAGTAAATGGATATTTCGGTTATTTCTGTTTTTTGGTTATTGTAAATAATGCTGTTATGAACATTCATGTACAAGTTTTTATATGAACATATGTTTTCAGTTCGCTTGGGTATAAACCTATAAGTGGAATTGCTGGGTTACATGGTAACTCAATTTCAGTCTTTATTTTTTATTTATTTATTTTTTAAAGATTTATTGTTTGAGAGAAGGTGAGAGAGAGAGAGAGAGAGAGAGAGAGAGAGAGAGAGAGAGAGAGAAGGGGAGAGGGCCCAGAGCAGTCTCCACAGTTGTACATCATTAGCTGTGACATGGTTTTACTCCACACAGGTAGAAGTAGGGCTGCATGGGACAGGAACTGAACCTGGTCCTCCCACATGGGAGGTAAAAACCCTCATTGCTGTGCCTTCCTGGCAGCTACCACTTGCACTGCAGTTCAGTATATGGGTACTGGTATGCACAGGCCAGGGCCAGGAATTGAACCCTGGACCTCATGACTACAAGGCAAGCACTCAACTGCTAAGCTATCCCACATCCCAGTCTTTATTTTTTACAATAACCTTTATTGTTATTTTTTCTCTTTATAAAAGTATCATGTGCCCAGTATAGAATTAGAAATTTCAGAAAAGTCTAAAGAATGTATAAGTTAACACTTACTACTTATTGTATGCTGAGCACCCTGCTAAATGCTTACATTCAATATTTCATTTAATCCTCATAACAACTTTAGAGATAGGCATTTTCAGTATATCCAGATGAAGAAACCGAAGCTCAGAGGGATGAAGTGACCTTATCCAGAGTCACACTGCCAGTAAGTGACTTGAGTCAAGGTTCAAAGTCAATTTCAGTTGACCCCAAACCCCATATTATTAACTACCTTGCAGTATATTCTCTCAAGAATATAGCACAGAGTCCACTGTATTTTGTGAAGTTTTTGGGATTTTTGTTTATTTGTGTTTTATTAGGATCTGTATACACATAAAATTTTGAATTATGGTTTCTTCAGATAGCATTTTAAAAACGTTTTATTTTGAAAGAAATGTAGATTCACAGCAAGTTGCAAAGATAGTACAGAGAGGTCCCTTATATGCTATGTCTTATGTAACTGCAGCACAATATCAAAACTAGGAAACTGACATTAGTATCAAATATATGTATAGTTCTATGTCATTTTACCATCTGTGTAGATTTGTGTAGCAACCACTGCAATCATGGTACAGTATTATTTCATTACTACAAAGATTTCCCTTGCCCTTATTAGACACACCCATCCTTCCTCTCCCCAGCATACTCAGCAGCTGAAAATTACTAATTGGTTCTCCATCTTTATAAGTTTATCATTTTGAGGATGTTATATAAATGAAGTCATCCAGTATTTGGCCTTTTGAGATTGGCTTTTCTTCACTCAGCATAAATTCTCTTGAGATTTGTGTTTTCCATTTTTTAACCTAATATTCTGAGTATTTTCTCATGCCACTACTTTAAAAAACATAAGTTTAATGGCTACATTTAAAAAAATCCCCTATTGTTGAACATTTGGGTTATTTCTTGAGTTTTGTTATTTATAAACAAAACCTTGGTGAACATCACTGTAATCAAATTTTTGTCCAGATCTCTGACTTTTTCTTTATGATAGTCTTAGGGAGGTTGATGAAGTTAAGTTAGAATATCCTTGGGGCACATCACTGATTCACACTGGTTTAAACAATTATGAAGTTTATCATCTCACATAACAAGAAAACCCAAGATATGGCAGCTTCAGGCCTGAAATAGTCAGTTGACTCAACTCAGCATTAAGGACCCTATGTCTTTCCAGGTCATCTCTACCATGTGGCCTTGTCCTCTACTGATAGCTCACCTGTAGTTCCAGGATGGTGTTCACTCTTTCTAGGCAACAGCAGCAATGTAGACACAATATTATCCATGAGCAAAAAGGGATTATCTTTTCTGTCTTTTTTTAGGAGCAAGGAAGCCTTTCCCAGAAAATCTCTTATTGGTCAGGGTCAGTGCATGTGCTCTCTCATTTAGGAATGCATTATTCTGCAGCAAATCATAGAAAATTGGCTTACAAGTTAGGGTTTTATTTCTCTCACATCATAAGAAGTCCATAAGTAGGCAGTATTGGGCTTACGGTATATAACAGGTTAGATATGTCATCATGGACTCAGGCTTTTTCTGGCTTTCTGTTCTGCCAGCCTTAGCATGTGACTTTCAGTCTCAAGGTTTCAGTATGGCTGCTATATCTCTAGTCATCACATCTGTATTCCAGTCAAAACAAATGCAAAAAGCAGAAGGGATTTCTCATAGGAAGCTTTGCCTTTTTGTTCTGGATCGATGCCTTCCCTAAAGACTATTGCCTACATATCTTTGGCAAGAAGGAGTCACATGGCTGACACTAGATGAAAGGGAGCCATGGAGATGGGATCAAATGTTTTAACTGGGCTTGTTGCCACCCTGAGCAAATCACGGTTCACTTTGTGAGGAAGAAGGAGCATGTGGAATTGTATAGGCAACTAGGAGTGTGTACCACTTGCCAAAGTATAATTTTCAAAGTGTTAACTACAGAATTCTCATATAAATAACATACCAGTACTGAACATGAGTCAGAATTTTACATCATTCATTAATGAGGGAATGGGAAGGATGACAGAGTTCAAAGGAGGATATGAGACATTGATGTTTATACTGTGCCTATATATAATGTCAGTGAAAAAAGGAATGAGATTGCTAAGTTAGATACAAATCTGGTTAATGTCCTATAGGGCAACAAAACCCATTAACTTAGAGATTATCTTTTCTACCTGACAAAAATTATTTACATCTGATCAGTTCTCTACAAGTTAATATTTAACTTTAGAGTCTGGTTCCTAATCAATAGTAAATAGTCAAAATAATGCACATTCCCACAGAGAGTGAGTTGACCCTAGGCAGGCTTGTTAGAACTCTCTTGTGAGGTCCCTGGACCAGCATCACCTGGGCACTTGTTAGGATGTACACATTCAGGCCACCCAGACTTGCTCAGTCAAATACTCTGGGGGTAGTGCCCAGCAATCTGTTACTGTCATGCACACTCAAGTTGGAGAGCCACTAATAGGACATTAGAAGGACACATGTCATCTTTTTACTGTATTTACAGGTTTGGGGTAGTTTTTCTAAATATACCCAGGCTACACAGAACCTGAGGGAAGGGCAATGGGGCTATTGTTACTGAGAGGAGAGGACTTTCCAGTCAAAATAAAACCAGGGCTCCAGCAGTAGGGGAGCAGAGAAACAGTGTAAGGTCGTCCATCAGCAGTGTTCCAGGCAAATGCCATGGGTAGGCCAGGGGCGGTAGCGGAGGCAGTTCTGCCTCCCCTCACCTGCCCCATGTCTTCCCTTCAAGGTATACAAATGTGTGGTCAAAAGCTGTGCCCAGACATTCCCGAAGCTTGACACGTTTCTGGAGCATATTAAGAGCCACCAAGAAGAACTGAGCTACCGCTGCCATCTCTGCGGCAAGGACTTTCCCTCACTGTACGACCTGGGTGTGCACCAGTACTCTCACAGCCTCCTGCCACAGCACAGCCCCAAGAAGGACAACGCTGTCTACAAGTACGTGCTCACCTATTCCCTTCTCCCACTGAGGGCCCAGGGGGCTCAGGGCCAGTGAGGCAACTCAGAGGGGAAATAATCTCAGGCTGGGATTCAGCCTGCCAGAGTGGATTCTGGGTCTTGGCCTTGGTGGGGAAAAGGTGTCAGCCCTCCTTAAAGCATTCTTCAACTTGGCAGACAAATCCTAAAAATGGCAAACCAGTCTTTCTTTGTTCATGGAAATATTCTGAAAAATTCAAGATAAAATTTGCCATACTTTTGGGTTATGTTTTCCCATTTAATTATTGTGGGTGGTCTCTTTTGAATCACCTCCAGATTTTTGGTTCTTTCTTAAAATATAAACTGTGAAAACTAGAAAAGTTTTTCTTAAAATGCTCAAGAGATAGTAAATATATTTTAACTTAAGCTAATGTATCATCATCTCACAATATGAAAATTTTATTTACCGATTATTTTTGTGATTTCTGGAGGAATAAGTGTCACCAGGTTTGACTATACCTCTGTCAATATTTTTACTTATAATATCTCTGTACAGTATAATTATACATCTTGTATTTGTAATTCCCTAGTAAGTATAATTGACTACAATGAATCCTTTCTGAATGAAGGATATAAACTTATATAACAGTTTGTACAAACTTTAATAAAACATTCAATTACAAAAAAGAAGGACTAATGCAAAGAATTCTCACAGATAATCCTTCACCCAGAATTCCCAAATGTTAACTTTTTACCACATTGGCTTTATCCTATTCTGAGCCATTTGAGAATAATTTTCAGACATGATGCCTCTTTACTCTTTCTCTTTAGTGTGTATTTTCTAAAACCACTGGTAACCTCTTACGTAAGCATGGTGTAGTTACCAAAATCAGGAAGTGAAATCAAGACAATTCTGTTATCTAATCTGTAGACCTTATTAAAAAATTTCCAACTATTCCAATAACATCCTCTATAAACACAGAAACAAATGTTTTTTTTCTGACCCAGGAGCCCATCCAGGATCACGCATTGCATTCAGATGTCATTTCTCTTTAGCCTCCTTGAAGCTGGAACAGTTTCTCTTTCTGTCTTTGTCTTTCATGACCTTGATATTTTTGAAGAGTATAGGCCAGTTCTTTTGTAGAATGTCTTCCATTTGGTTTTGTCTGATTTGGCCTCAGGTTGGATCCATGATTGGCACTTTTGTCAGGAATATCACAAAGTGATGCTGTGTCCTTCTCAGTTCATTATATCAGGAGGTACATGATGTTGTTTTGCGCCATTTCTGGGGATAGCTAAGGTAGTGTTTCTGGCAGGGAGTTCTGATTTTAATGATTATTTCTAAACTACCTTCTATACAAACCTATGTGAAGCCAGTGTGATTCCTGTCCTCTCCCTCCTACCAGTTACAAGATTCTTGCCCTCCTGGTAGCACTGTTCCCAGCCCACATCCTCTTTCTATCTGGCCATGGAAGCATTTAGCCTATGGTTTTCAGTGTGGTCTGAGGACATCCCCTGGGCCTGCCACAGGTGCGGCTTGCCTGTGGTTTTCCCACCATGGCACTGGAATGCAGCTGGCAGGGCCTGTGTTTTTGGCATAATTGCTGAGTTACCTGTGGCATTCCTCACTGGTACTTCATTGTAAACAGGTCCATTTGCTGTCAAATGTTTCTGTGGTGGGGAGGTAGTGGGGGTCTACTTCAAAGTGGCTTGTGGTCTGAAACAGGTGTTTCGAAGGCATGTTAGCCACAGTGATATAAAGACTGTGTTTATAGTAAAGGCCTTGTCTGTAGTGCTTTGCAGTTTATGAACAGTTTAGCACAGTTATATCTTTTGACTCTTGTGATAATCTTAAGAATGAATGAGGGGCAGGTCCTTTGGGGATTCCTAGGCCCTTTTATGGCTGAAGAAACTGAGGGTCAGAGATGGGGTAGAACCAGGTCTGGATCCTTGTCTCTCTGACTCTTTCACATAACAGATTGTCTCTGGTACTCAAGAGCAGTTTGCGAAAAAGACAGATACAGTTTGTGCTTCCAGAGCCCACTTGCTGGTGGAGGAGATAGACAGTAATTAAGTAATCAAATAAAATAATTCCAGATAGTAAGTGCTAAGAAGAAAATAAACTTGGATAACATAATAGGCTCTATGGTGGGTTAGAGGGCAATTTGAGGCATGGTGGTCAGGGAGGGCCTTTCTGAGAAGGTGAAATTTGAGTTGAGACAAAGGAGGAGATGATGCTGCCCAGGAGAAGACTTGGTGAAGAGTACGCCAGATCAGAGGAACAGCAAGTGCTTAGGGCCTTTAGGCCAAGGTGGGGACTTATAAGCAAGAGTGTGACATAGTCTGATTTTGATTTTTAAAGGCTGCTGTTGGCTCCTCTGTGGAGAATGGACTACAGATGGTAGGATAGGGCAGGGAGGCCAGTGAGGAGGCTACTGTACAAATTGTCGAGAGAGGATGGCAGCTTGGACTAGGATGGAGGCAGTGGCAAGCGAGAAGAGTAGACTGATTTGAGATTGAATAAAATGTAAGATTTTGCCTCCTAATGTTAGCCCTGGGGGCTGATTCCTGGGCAAGTCTAGCCCCCACACACTGTTCTTTCACTTCTCCTGCTTCTTCCCATTTAGATGTGTCAAATGTGTCAACAAATACTCTACCCCTGAGGCCCTGGAACACCACTTGCAAACCGCCACTCACAACTTCCCCTGCCCGCACTGTCAAAAGGTGGGTACGCCTGTGACAATAGGGGGTGAGAGGTGATGGAGTGAAGACTTTATTATCTCTGTCTCCCTTCCTGCCACTCTAATGCAGACAAGTCTTGGGGTTGTCTCCACAAACAACACTTCATCTTTGAAGAGTAAGAGCTCTGCCTGGTCTGTCTTAACCATCAGACACCACACTTGACTATCTGGGGATGCTGCTGGGCCAGACCAGGCCAGGCCGGGCTAACATGGGGTGAGGCCTGTCCTGGGTCTAGGTCCAGCGTCTGAACAGCAGCCTCCAACTTCCTGGTGTGTTATTATCCTTGTTATTATTGGTTCTCTGTTCAGCAAATCTGGAAAGCCTCATTGAAGCCTGTCCTTTAACATCATCGAATATTTTCTAGGCCATGTACCAATTTCCAGTTGTCTCAAAAAACATCATAATTTTTGTAAGGTTTGGTTTGTGGATCAGGTCTATATATTGCGATTGGTTGATTTGACCATAATTTCTTTTAATCTATAAGTTTCCCCCCCCCCCCACCTTTCTTTTGCTCTTTCTTTTTTTTTAAAATTTATTTGTTGAAGAAACTGGCCCCTGTGGAATTTCCCAAAGTCTGGATTTTTGCTTATTGTATCCCACTGGTATGTCCAACTTGTTTCTTTGTTCTACTCATTTTCTTACAACCTTACATGGCAGATGTTCCAGGACAGCTCTGGTGTCTTGAACATCATTGTAGATGTTTCTAATTATATAGTCTAATTTTAGCTTTGGAATTTGTGGTCCATGTAAAAGGTATCATGAATTAAGCAAGAACCCTGTGCCAGATGCTGTTCTGACTTTTTACCCCAATTGACTCATTTAACCCTAGGAGGTGAGCATATTATTTCTATCTCATTTTACAGACCTTTCTGTGCCTGCAACCAAGGCACCAAAAGGTCTAGGAAATGGTGGGGCTAATAAGTAACTTAGTTGGATCTCTCTCTTGACTACTTCTCTGTACCAAATGAGTGAAAAAAATTGAATCCATGTCCATCTTATAATTGGGAAAGAAAGAGATTTTGGCTTCTGTGTTTTCTGGCTTTTTGTTACCTTTTCATTCATTTCTTTAGTTATTTATTCATTTTTTATTTCATTTATTTGACTCAGCCCCCTGTGCTGGTGAATGAAACCTTCTCTGTCTTCTTGGAGAGCCTGTGTCAGCAAAGGGCTGTAATTCAGCATGGTCAATGCTGACTTTAAAAATAGGAGTGGATATTCAAGAGTGAAGTTTGCTTTGCCTGCCATGGCATTGTGGAGTTGTGAAGGGTTTCATAGAAGCTGTAACACCTGAGTTGGGGCTTAAAGATTGAGAAGGAGTTTGTCAGGCTAAGAGAGAACGACCCTCCAGATAGGAAAAGTAGCCTGCACAGAAGGTCAGCACAGGCATGGATGAGTAGTGGAAACCGTGATGTTCTAAGGGCCATGCCTGACATTGTGGGCCCTGACTCCAGTGAGCAGAAAGGAAGGTATTTCCATAAAGAAGGTCTGGAGATGAAGGGTCCCTTGAGCTCTGAAGGTGGTGAGGGATGGTGACTCAGACCTGAAGCTGACTCCTTTCTTCTGCCAGGTGTTTCCTTGTGAACGCTACCTACGGCGCCATCTGCCCACACATGGCAGCGGTGGCAGGTTCAAGTGCCAGGTGTGCAAGAAATTCTTCCGTCGGGAGCACTACCTCAAGCTGCATGCTCATATCCACTCTGGTGGGTACCCTGCTCCCCACCAACTGCTGCCTACTTCACCTCCCCCATCCCCAACCCCCTCTTTGATCTTCTCGTCCTTTGGCTTTCCTCCCCATTTCTTTCCTGCCCTCTTCTCCATCCTTCTCCTGTCCCCTTTCCCTACCTATCTTCTACCTACCTGCCTTCTCAAGTGAACAAAGCATTTTCAACAAAACTAGAGCAAAGATGAGCCTCCAGAGGCTGGTGGGAGGAGTCCTCTTGGCTCTGCCCCCTGAGAATCAGCCCCTCAGACCATTCTGAGTCCCTGGGCTTGGGATCACTGTTCTCATCACAATGTTACCACCCAAATCTGGACAAAACTCTCCTTAGTTCCCAGTTGAGACACATTGACATATTTTTTAATCTTTAAAAAAAATTTTATTAAAAAATTCTGGTTTTCTTTTTCATTGAAAAAGATAAAAAGATTGAGAAAACCTGAAGAGAAAATCTTTGACAATGCAAGAGCATATATGATGAAAATAAACCTCCCCTATTACCTTAGATGGATAATCCAAGGTTTCTTAATTTTTCTTTTTTACAAGATCTATGGTAAAAAGAAAATAATAATACATTTTATATTGCAACTCAGGAAACACATTTATACACATAGAATATATTGAAATAAAAATTTTACAAAGTGATATTTTCTGTTCTGTTCAATTTTAGTTGTTAAAATAACCACTAACAGGTTGTGACTCTCAATCTGCAGTTTGAAAAATACTCCTATTTCCTCCCCAAAGGCAAAGGCAACTTAGTGGTCTAGTCTGTGTCATTCTAGTTTTATTTTACATTTATACAAAACACTTGTTTGCTTTTATACAAATGAGCACATACTATAATTCTATTATGTATCCTTTTTTCTTCAATATACCTTATTAATATACCTTAAAGGTGTTCCTGAAAAGCACTTCGTTTTTTTATTAATTGCTAACTTTATTGGGGTGACATTGGTTGGTAAAAATTACTTAGGTTCCAGGTGTACAATTCTACAATACATTGCCTGTGCATTGCATTATGTACATTACTCACCACCCAGAGTCAGTTCTGTTTCCATCACCATATATTTGATGCCCCCTATCTCTTCCCCCACACCCTTCACCCTCAGGTAACCACTAAACTATTGACTGTGTCCATGAGTTTTTGTTTCTTTGTTACTTTCAGTTTTATATTTCACATATAAGTGAAGTCATATGGTTCTTGATTTTTTTTTTTTTAAAGATTTATTTTTATTGTTTTTGACAGAGAGAGATACAGAGACAGAGATAGAGAGAAGGGAGAAGGCCCAGAATAGTCTCCACAGTTGCACATCATTGGTTTTTCTACATAGTTGCATTCCACAGGTAGGTGTGGGGCTGCACAGGGCAGGAACTGGGCCAGGGTCTCACCCGGTGAGAACCGAACTGTGAGCACTCCCCAGTTCAGCATATGGGTCCACATGGGCCGGGGCCAGGATTCGATTCTCGGTCCCTGGGGCTGCAAAGTGAGCGCTTAACCCACTGAGCCAGCCTGACTTTCCCTGGTTCTTGATTTTTTCAGTCTGACTTATCTCGCTTAATATGATGATCTCAAGGTCTATCCATGTTGTTGGCAAATGGCAGTATTTTTTCTTTTCCATTGCTGAATAACAGTCCATTGAAAAACACCTCTTTTTCTCTGCTGCATAGCATAGTATACCTCTACATTTACCATCTTTTATGTAGCCACTTTCCTATGGATGAATAATTAAATTATTTTTCAGCTGTTAGTTTGTACACACGATGCTATATGGGTCCTTTGGCAAGCTTTTGGAAGTATATCTGTAGTGTATATTCCTAGTAGTGGAAGACTAGATTAAAATATATATGTAGTACTACCGAGTTTAAGTTTGTGATGCTGAAAAAGTCTTGGGAGATAGATGGTGGTGATAGTTGCACAACAATGAGAGTACTTAATGCCATTGAACTATACACTTAAAGATAGTTAAAATGGTAAATTTTATGTTATGTATATTTCCCCACATAGAAGGAAAAAGTATATGCATTAGTAATTTTGATAGATGTTACTGAATTAATCTCTTATAGCTTCTAAAATTATTATTGTTCAAAAGTAATACATGCCTTTGGTAAAAATGAAAGCAGTATAGAAGTACATAAAGTCAAATGTTAAATTTCCCCTTCAGATTCTAATTGCTACAGACAGTTTGGTATGTACCCTCCCCCACTATTCTCCCTGCGTATTCTGTGTATACTCGTATACACACACATATGGCTTGAGCTCTTTTTGGAGTGTTGGAATTATATTTTTTTATAACAAAAATGTTATAAAAACATTTTAACTTTTTAAAGCTGTTCTACAGCATTCTTTTTCCTTTAGCAATATATCTAGATCTTTCCAGATCAAGAAACACAAACCGACCTTAATCTTTTTAATGACTTCAGAGTATTGCACTGTAAGAACCAGAATTTCCCTAATCACTGTGGGGGATGACATTTTTTAAAAACACTTTACTCATTCCACAGGGACAACAGGGAGAAAATAATGGCAAGAAATCAAAATAGCCCAGTTACAACCCTTTTCTGAAGAGCAGGTTATATAACTCCTGACTCCTGTCAGGTGAGAGCTGCCTCCCACCCCACACCAGTGATTCTGTAGCATGGTGATCTGTGGTGCCTCAGGCGGATTCTGGATCATACTGCTGGGCTAGAATCTTAGCTCTCCCAACTACTAAATGTAGACCATGAACTTCAGTTTTCTCATGTATAAAATGGAATAATGGGGATACCCGGATAGGTCAGTGGTTGAGTGAGCACTTGCCTTATAATCGCAAGGTCTGGGGTTCAATTCCTGGCCCTGGCCCCCGCCAGTGCAAACCCGTATGCTAAACTGCAGTGAAACTGGTAACCACCAGGATGGCTCAACAGCAAAAGGTCTTGCCTCCCATGCAGGGGGGGTGGGGTTGGGGGGGTCTGGTTCGGTTCCTGCCCTTCGTTACCCCACATCCACTTGTGTGGAATGAAACCATGTCACAACTAATGATGTGCAAATATGGAGACTGCTCTGGGCCCTCTCCTCTTCTCTATCTCTCTCTCACCTCTCAAACAATAAATCTTTTTAAAAAATATTTTAAAAAATAATGTAAAATAAAAAACAATTTTTTTTGCAAAGATCCATCCAATTGGATAAAGTGTAATTTCCACCTCTCCTCTAGTGGACCCCATTTCAGTGAATATCATGACCACCTACCCTGTCACTTGGCCCACTTTAGTCTTATCCTTGACTTTTTTCTTTCTCTCATGCCGCATAGCCAATCAATTGGCAAGGGCTGCTAATTGTGCTTTCCAAACATAGCCTGTACTTAACCACTTCCCATTTGTTGTAAAAGCCTCCTTCCTGCCTCTACCCTCACCATCGTCAGTCTGTTTTCTACACACAACCGGACAGAACTTGTGAAACTCTGTTAGATCCTGACCCTCCTCTGTTCAGCCCCTCTGATAGCCTCTTCATCTGGCTCAGAGTAGAGGCCGAAGCCCTTCCTTGGCCTTCCAGGCCCTCCCTGTTAGGCCAGGCAGCCTTGCTAACCTCATCTTCTGCCTCATTCTCCATCTTCTCCACTCCGTTCCAGCCATACTGGCCTCCCCCTTATTCTTCAGACACACCGAGCACCCTCACCTTTCCTTCTGCCTGGGACCCTCACTTCCAAATTTCCACATGGCTTGCTCCCTTTGTACCTCAGGACTTACTTACCTCACATGCTGCCCAGCAGAGACACCTTTGCTGACCACCCTATCTAAAATGGCCCCCTCTTCTTGGCAAAACAAATCCATGAGGAGTGGAAGAAGCTATTTTCTCCCAGGCACCTCCCTAGAGGAGCTGCTGCCCTCTAGTGCCCTTCCCCATGCCCCATGTTCAGACTCCCTTTCCTAGAATTTTCATCCCCTTCCTTTGCCTCTCCTCCTACAGGTGAGAAGCCCTACAAATGCTCAGTGTGTGAGTCTGCATTCAACCGCAAGGACAAACTGAAGAGACACATGTTGATCCATGAACCATTCAAGAAATACAAATGCCCCTTCTCGTGAGTAGAGGCATGACAGGGATGCAGGTTTACCCAGTGGTGAGACAGAAAGATGTCAGGTCTGAGGGCTGACGGCTCTCTCCTTTTATTCTGTATTGGGCCCTGCCTGCCAGCTTCACTCCCCATCCTGCTTCTTTGCTCAGCCAGTAGGGTAGACAAGGGGGTCCTCATGCCCAAGGCTTGCAGAGGGGCCAGTAAGAGAGTCATGAACTTGGTGAACACCCCCTGACCAGTGGTTTTGGGTTCTAGGACACATACAGGATGCAATAAGGAGTTCAACCGGCCAGATAAGCTGAAGGCTCATATCCTCTCTCACTCTGGTAAGTGGCTCTTGGACCTGCCAGGAGTGTCTGATTCAGCATAAGTCCACTGGGGTAGGCTCCCCAGATATATCCCATGAGTTTATTATCCCTGTGTGGTATGTTCCAGTTATCAGACTTTTGCTCATGAGAGCCATGAGCCAGGCCTGTGTTAAGGTCCTTGGAGCATACAGAGGTCTGAGTCAGACACAGACCCCCAGGCTGAGGGGGAAGTTGACCTAAGAGGAGATAACTGTAAATCAGAGAGGTGCCCAGTGTGATAGAGGTATGGATCAGTGTGGCAGGAGATCAGATTCTGACTGGATCAGAATAAGGCCAGGAAGTTTCCCTTGGATGCCTCAGCAGAGCAGGGCAGCTGGGATGTGGAGAAGGGGTTCCGCGGATCTTCCCCAGGGTAGCTTGGCTGGCTTTCCACATACTGTTTGGTCTAGAAAAGGGTTTCTCTACCTCGGCATAATTGATCTTTGGGCCAAATAATGTATTGTCTTGGGGGGGCTGCTATGTGTACTGTAGAATGTTTAGTAGCATCCCTAACCTGTACCTACTAAAATTCAGTGGCATCTCCCCCACAGTTATGACAACCAAAAACATCTCCAGGGGACAAGCCAAAAGTCCCTTGGGAAGGGGGGTAAAATTGCCACTGGTTTGCAGAAATGGTTTTGTGGCTAAAGGAAGTTTGAAAACTAGGAGAACAGATTAAGGACTTGGAGACAGAGGGCTTGGGTTTGCGTCTTAGTACTGCTGCTTTCTTGCTAGGTAGCCTCTGTCCCCCTGAGTCAGGGAGGCTGAGGGGACTGTGGCCCAGGCTGAGTGGGTTGGAGTTGACTTCATGCAGATGTGGAGGCACCAGTGATTCATTCAATGAGTGACTATTAAGAACCTACCACATGTCAGGCACTGTGGGTGTCATGGGGAATCAGCCCTTTTGGGAAAGCTTAAATTTGGTGGTGGAAATTAAGAATGAACAACAAAGTAATTAAGTATGTAGCAGCAAAGTATGATTTAGTGCAAAGAACTTAAACAGGGTGATGGGACAGAATGAAGGGGGTAGGTATCAGAAAGGGCCTCCTGGAGGAGGTGACATGAAACAGTCCTGAAAAGAGCTAGGAAATAGCTTCCAGGGAGTAGCAAATGCAAAGCCTTGAGACAGGGAAGAGACGGGGTGTTTAAGACAAGGAAAGGCAGGAGGGAGGCCTGGAGCTCAGAGAACACAGCAGGGGGAGGGAGAGAGTGGGGCTGAGAGGTGAAAGAGGTGGTCAGACTGCAAGGGGCTTTGTGGGGAAACTTAGGGAACCATTGGAGGGTTTGGAGCAGGGAATATCATGATCCTTTGTGTGTTTTATGAAGATGTCACTAGCTTCCCTGTGGGGAATGATCTGAGGTGGCCAGGCGGAGGCAGGCAGACCAGAGAGGAGAGAGATGATGGTGACCTTGCAAAGTTAGCCAAGGTTTGGGGCCTAAGCAAACTTCCAGGCAGAGGAAAACGGCAAATACAAAGAACCAGAGGTAGGAACCAGCTGGACACATTTGAGGAGATTGAGGGTGGCTGGCAGAGTGACTGGGAGAAGGTGGGAGATGAGAATGGAAGTAGCAGGGCCCAGGTCACATGCATGCTTGTAGGCAAGCCGAGAGACTGGGTTTTCTCCCCAGTGGAGGGTCACTGTTGCAGGGTAAGGGTCTAGGTGTCTCTCACTGACTTCCCCTTCCCACTAGGCATGAAGCTCCACAAGTGTGCCCTGTGCAGCAAGTCCTTCAGCCGCCGTGCCCACCTTGCCGAGCATCAGCGCGCCCACACAGGCAACTACAAGTTCCGCTGTGCTGGCTGTGCCAAGGGCTTTTCCCGCCACAAATACCTCAAGGATCACCGCTGCCGCCTCGGCCCTCAAAAGGACAAGGACCTGCAAGGCCGGCGGCCCCCCCGGAGGAGGGCAGCCCCCCGTAGTGGCAGCAGTGGTGGACGCAAGGTGGCGACCCCCCTGCCTGACCCGCTGGGGCTGCAGGAGCTGAAGGACGTAGCGGGTGGGCCAGTGCCTGAGGCCGCCCCAGGCAAGCCTCCTTTCTCGGAACCGGATGCTGTGCTGTCCATTGTAGTGGGTGGCACTGTGGGTGGCGAACCTGAGCTGGTAGTGCCTGGGCATGCTGAAGGCCTGGGTTCCAACCTAGCACTGGCAGAGCTGCAGGCGGGGGCCGACGGTCCATGCGCCATGCTTGCTGTGCCCGTCTACATCCAGGCCTCGGAGTGATGGACACATGGCATTTGTTCCCATGGCCCAGCCTGATGCTCACCTTCGGGGGCAGACTGGAGCTTGTTCCCAATGGAAGGGGGCTGTCAGCGGAAATCCTTTTGGAATGTCATTTATAGACCCTGGCCCGTGACCACCCCGCTGTGCCCCCTGTCCTTCTGGAAAGCCCTGTAGCGTTCTGGGACCTAGGACACGGCTGCATGTGGCTTCCAGGCAGGGGCAATAGTAAGAGAGATGGCTGAGCCTGAGCAGCCCATGGTCCGGCTGATCCAGGCTGGTAGTTGGGCTGCCTGAGAAGACAGAGTGGTCCTGCCCATCCTCTCTGGGCTTCCTTAGGGCTGGCGTGCAGTCAAGCAGCTCTTCGGGCAGCCTGACATGGTCAGAGCCCTTATTTGCCAGACCTGTTCACAAGCTGTTCCTCGCAGCATCCCCAGATGACTCGGTGTTGTAGTCATTTAGGAGGCACTTGAGTGTTGTGGTTAGAGTACAGCTATCAGCCAGATCTAGCATCAAATCCAAGCGCTGCCACTCACTGTGTGACCTTGGGTAAGTCACTTTACATCTTTGAGTCCCATGTTCCTCATCTGTACAATGAGGCTTATGATAGTACTGCCTTATAGGGCTGTCATAGGGATCCAGTATGATGAAATATTAAGGTGACCAACTTTTTTCCAATGAAAAGGAGGACAGCCAATTCTGGGTGGTGAGCACATAATGCGAAGCATAGGTGATGTGATGTGGACTTGTACATCCGGAAACTATCTAATTGTTACCAATCAATGTCACCCCAATAAATTTAACAATAAAAAAAAAAAATCAATTGCAGAACCAAAAAAGAAAAGGAGGACATCTAGTATTTCATATCGAAAAGGAGGACATCTAGAAGGACATGTTTCGAGGGAGGACAGAACTTCCAAAAGGAGGACTGTCCTCCCTAAAGGAGGATGGTTGGTCACCTTAGAAATATGCAAAGCATTTGGCAGAGCATCCCATACTTGGAAAGAGCTCAATAAATGTTTTTATCAAAATGAGTGTCCACACGGCTCAGGCCCTCGCTTTGGCAGTTTCTTTCTTAGTCCTTTGGTGGCGGCATTCCTCTTCCAAAGTGTGTGGGGGCTGAGGGGTCCATGGCTCCTTGCACAAGTCAGTGGAGAGGTTTGGTGCTCCCAGAATGGTTATTTCAAAATATAGTCTAGAAACACTCAGAGGAAGGGGTTTATACTCACTTTTGAAAATGCAAGATCCAGGCCTCACTCCAAAACGATTTGGAATCAGAAACTGAGCAGAGCCAGAGGTCCATCTTGAGCAGGCCTCTAGATTAAGGTGACCAGACGTCCCGCTTTTGGCGGGACAGTCCTGATTTTTAACAATTTGTCCCGCGTCCCGTGGCGTTTTTAAAAAGTCCCGATTTTTGGAAAGAATGCATGACAAGCTAGGGAACGGCGGAAGATAGACCAAATTTTTAATCAAGAACCACCTCCCCCCTCGGTCAATGGTGTCCCGCTTTACCAATGTTAAAATCTGGTCACCTTACTCTAGATGGCTATAGATGTCCCCATGTCCAGTATTCCCTTCCCTGTCCCCAGCTAGTCTAGAGGGAAGCAAACCAGGCTTATCAGGAGAAAGGAAGAGAGTAAAGAGGCCTTGACTAATGTTTCTTCATTTATTTTTACAACCACCCTACTGGACCACATTCCCTGTTACAGGAGAAAAAACAGGCTTAAGAAGGTCAGGACAGGATACAGCAGTTTGGTGACCTGAGTTTCCTTAAAGGCTGGCTCATCCCTCAGAGGTCTGTGCTGGGGCCAAGGGCTGGAGCTCAGAGTAAGCATGACTTCCCCACATATCCAAGAAGGCTATAATGCAGTGGGAGAGACAAATGAAGCAGTAGTGCACAGCTGAGGGAGTGAGGGCTATAAGTGTACCCAGTCCTCAAAAAGGCCAACCAGGGGAGGGACTGATAGGGACAGGAAGTCAAGTCTCTTTAGAGGAAATGATATTTGAGCTGGACCTTGACGCAGTATTTTGATGGATGGATAGTTAGGGGAAGTCATGCCAGGGAGAGCAAGGCATGAGCCAAGACTGCAATGTATGACAGTACAAGACCTGTCGTATTCCAAAGCTGGTGAATGGTCCAGGGTGACCAGAGTTTCGAGGGGAGTGGTTAGAACATGGTAACTGCTAATATGTTCAGGCCTCCACTTGGACATATTCTGGACACTGTACTAAGACTTTTATATCATACTACCTTAGCCCCACCAGTTGAGAATTGTTACTTATTTTTAAAGATGCCAAAAACAGGCAAAGAAAGGCAAAGTTTCTTGCCCAAGGTCATACAACTACTAATTCACAGAAGCTGGGATTCAGGCTGGGGTAGCTTGCCTCCATGTGCTGTTAGCTACTTTGCTCTATTGAAATATGGGTTGATGTTGGACCAGAGAAGTCCTTGAATGATGGATTAAGGAATTTGGACTTGATTCTTTACATAATGGATGAATCACGGGAGGCATTAAACATTTTCTTTTAATTGTGATATTAAAGGAAATGTTAAAAACCACATTCTCATCCTAGTACATCTATTTTAGTTATATTTCTGCCTCTTCCTGTCAGTGTACACATGCATGCACATTTACCAGTAATCATGAGGACTAACATTTACTAGACACTTATGTTATGCCTGGTATGCCCTAAGCACTTTGAAATACGTGCTACTTTGACTCCTATTTTACAGCCAAGATGAGGCAACAGGCACAGGGAGGTCAAGCAGCTCCAAGTCATGCATCAGTAAGTGACTGAGCCAGGCTACAGAACAAGGAACATAATCAAGATCAGGTTTAATATTTAATAGATGCAGAGTCTGACTACAGAGGAAGCTGGAACAATATTGGGTGCCCATAGTTAAACCCCTCCTAGGTTGGCAGATGGGGAGATTGAGGCCCAGAGAAGGATAGGCTTGTGGTCACTCAGTTGATGACAGAACTGCTCCAGGACCCCAGGGCTTCTTACAGAGCCCTGAGATGCTAGACAGGGTAGAGTGTAAAGAGGGGTTATCCTGGGCATCCAGGCCCCCACAGATTTTTGGCATCAGGAAGAACTGGGTTTGAATCCTGGCTCTGACTCTTCCCATCTGTTACTGCAGCAAGTCGCCTCACCTTTCTGAACCTTGCTGTCCTCGTGTCAAATGGGGAGAATGATAGTACCTACCTAATGAGGTGTTCTTATGATTCAGAGAATTCAGATAAACCAGAGATCACAAGTTGGTAGCCCATGGATTGAACCCCGCTTACAGATATTGTTTAGCTTTTACAATGTTTGAAAAAATGAACCCACATTTAAAAACAATAAAATTAAAAACCTAATACAATGGTGAAAAATGAGATATATTCCCTGTGTGTCAGGAACAAGACAAGGATGTCTATTTTCATGATTCCAACATTATGTTGGAGGCTTAGCCAAAGCAATAAGGTAAGAAAAAGAAATAAATGGTATAAGGATCAGGGAGGGAGAAATAATAATAAGATCAACCAATAAACATTTACTGTTTTCCCATATCTAGAAGTGATTAGAAAATTTAGTTAAAATTAGAAGATTTTACCTAAAAATCTGGATTTCTGACTTCTAAAATTAAAATTGGGGTATCTGGTACAGTGGGACAGCAGGGGGAGCTGGCCAGCCAGCTCCTTTCAATAGGCACATGCATTCTATATGGCTGTTGCTCCCATGTTGTCTCCCTGACATTGCAGCTGAATGTCACTTGCTACTTACTGTACTTGTGATGATTTAATTTAGAGTAGAGAAATATTTATTTGCCATGTCTTTCAAAAGGGAAAATAAGATGGCTAGAGAGGATCACATGATTTTTCATTTTTCTGGCCCACTTTACTCATCCATCTTACTGTTTGGACTCTGAGTATAAGACTTGAGGAAACTTGCAAATCCTGCTTCCTTTCCTCTCTCCCCCTTCCAGTCCTCTGTTTGCCTTTAAGCTAACTGGCCTCAGTTTCTCTGTTGATAAATGTGGGGAGTTGAGTTTTGGCTAACTCTTCTGATTGTCTACTAAGACCCAAGCCCTAGGCTCTGTGCCTTATTTACATGTCACTAAGTCCTCAAGACACTCTTTGGAAGCAGGCCCTCTTATCATGTTCACTATACAGGTGGGGAAACCACGGCTCAGAGAGGTGTAGCCACTTATCCAAGGACTCATGGCCAGAATGTGTGGAGCTGGGCTTCAAACCCAGGTCTCCAATTCCACACCCTGTAGGATCTCTAAACTCTCACCAGCTCTAATGAGCCAGTGTTTTATTTCAAACCACTTCTTTGAAGTTCCAACAAATGTTCATCTCCTTGGCCACCACTATCCTGTCTAAGCTTTCAGCCTCTCTTGCATGGATTACTGTATCAGGCTTCTCTTTGGTCTCCCTGCTTTCTCACTTCCCCTACCATAGTCCATTCTCTTGACAGCAACCCAAGAGATCTTTCCAGAGCCTGAATCCGATTATGCCACTTACCTGTTTAAAATTCTGGTGGCTTTTGATCACTCCTAGAATGAAACCTAAAGTTCTTCCTGTAGATTTCAAGGTTCTACATTATGCAGCCCTTATGTCCTACTACTCTTCTCTCACTGTACCCCAGCTACACCTGCCCTCTTGTAGCTCTGTCGTCATATAAGCTAGTTCCTGCCTTGGTGCCTTTGCACTTGCTGTTCCCTCTGTCTAGAATGTTTTTGCCTTATAATTTTCATATGGCTGGCTCTTTCCCTTTGTTCACCTTTGTCCAAAAGTTATTCCCTCTGAGAGGCAGGCCTCCCCTGGCCAATCTATCTAAAATAGCTCCCACTTCTACCCCATCATGCTCTAGCTCCTTACCCTGCTTCATTTTTATTCATCACCCTTGACATTATATTAGATACTTCTTTATTGTCTGTTCCCCTCATTAGAAACAAAAGGTCCACAAGATCAAAGACTTTTTGTCTGTTTTTTTCACTGTTATTTTTATAGTGCCTAGAACTGCCCAGGAATTGCTTGATCAATATTTGTTGAATGAACAACAACTTTAAGTTGAGCACTTTGAGAAAAAAACACCCACTTTACCCATCTCTCCACCTCCCATTCCATGAAAGTCAAGGGTTTAGTTTCCCCTGTAAGAATCTGCCATATAGGCTGAGAAGTGGCCCTGGAAGTTAGTATCTGATAGAAAGGACATATCATTTTTAAGAGGGAACAGAATATCTGGGACAAATGACAGAGGCAGTGACTTCAAAGTCTCAGTTGACTGAGCAGGTATCCCTTGTGGCCCAGGAGAACCAGTTGGACCAGTTTTGTCTCTCCTGGGGAGGAGTGGAGGTGGCAACAATCGCAGGTGCTCCCAACCCCCAAGGCTGCCAGCAAGTGATCCTTGGATTCTCAAGGACCTGAGGGTCGTGGTCAGGGAGATTAGCAGATTCCACTTCAGGGTAGGGGGTAACCCCTGGGTGATTGTTGTATGGTCAGGCACAGACTAAAGCAGGAGGCAAAGACCCAACTTCAGAGCCTTGGGTCCTTTGTAGAATCAGAGAATAAACTGAGGCCCCAAAAAGGAAAGGGACTTGTCCAAGGTCTCATTATTGCAAGGATTAGTCCAGACCTAGTTTTGCTCCCCAGGTCCCTGCTACCTCAGTCCGTTCTTTTATTCAGTTGAGAAAAAAATTGAGCACCTACTACCTGCTAGGTATAGTTCTGGCATTAATGATACATCATGAACCAAAAAATGATCTGCTGAGGTCCCCTGTGGAAAAAGCAGAAGATAAAGTAAATAAACAAATTATATAATATGTTAGAAGGTGGTGAGTATTGTGGAACAAAGAAAAAATAGAGGAGAGTAGAGGTTGTGGGAGTGAGGGATGGGGGAAGATTGCAGATTTATATGGGGTGGGCTAGAAAGCCTCACTGAGAAGGGAACATTGGCTCTCTAGGTCACAGCACCTCTTGTGTGGCCTGCACATGCTCTTATGAATGTGGGTGGAGTAGGCCCTGTACCCCACCATTAGTTCAAGTACAGGGGCCCCTCCAGGGCACAATCTCTCCATTCTCCACACTTGCCCCTTTCAGGTTCTGCCAGATCTGTTCTACTCCTATTGCTAATTTTGCCCTATTCCTCAGGGAAGTCATACCTGTTTCCAAGCTGATTACACTTCATTTATTTATGGATTTGTTTTTTGTATATCTCTGTCCATTCCTTCATTCACTTGGATGTATGCCTAAGCCAGTTGTCTACGGTAAGAACACTAGCTCTGTCCTTAACAAGTTGTAAGAGCAAGCTCTCATTTCTCTGTTTCTCCAGTGTTTATATTAATAATACCCACTTAATGCAATTGTTTTGCAGACTAAATGAGGTGATAATGCATGTAGCTCAGTGTCTTACTTAACATAAAGTGCTCAATAAAGATTTTCTGTTATTTGTCAGGGGTTTCAAATGCCAGCCACACCATTTAATAATGGGCAAGTCATTCAACCTCTCTAAGCTTCTATTTTCTCAACTGTAATCTGTACCTACCTCAAGCCTGTAGTTGGATGATTAAGTGATATAGTGAGGGCTTAACAGATGTTAGTGATTATTATTCCTGTTATTATTTATTTTGTAAATATTTATTAGGTGCATATTCTGTACCAGGTCCCTTTACCTGTGTTCTCACTGAATCCTCAGAATGGTCTGGTAAGAAAGATAGTGCCTCTTTCACAGATGGGGAAACTGAGGCAAGCACCTTGCTAAATTTACATGGCTGAATGACAGAGCCTCATTTCTAATCTAGGTTTGTGTGGTGAGCACCAAAACATGTTTTCATTTCATTACTTCAACATACTTTTTTTCTAGTTAAAATTAACATAAAATTCACCATTTTAACTATTTTAATGTGTACAGGTCAGTGCTTTTTAATGGGTTGTTTGTCTTTTTGTTTTTGAGTTGTAAGAGTTATTTTTTAAAATATGAGGGCTGTCTGGAAAATATCCATGTAACCATTCTTGTTATATATTGACGATGGTTGGATTTTTTCTGGAGAGCTATATTCTGAATATTAACCCCTTGTCTGATATAGGGTTTGTCATTATTTTCTCTCATTTCATGGGTTGTCTTTCACTTTCATGCTAGTATTCTTTGGTGCATAAAAGTTTTTTTTTTACTAGGTAATTAATTATTTTTATTGTTAAATTTATTAGAGTGACTTGGTTGATAACAATTACATTGTTTCCAGGTGTACAATTCTACATTACATTGTCTATACATTGCATTATGTGCTCACCACCCAGAATCAGTTCTCTTTCTATCACCATATATTTGATGCCTCCTCCCTACTCCCCCACCACTCGCCTTACCCTCAGGTAACCACTAAACTGTTGACTGTATCCATGTGTATTTGTTTCTTTGCTACTTTCAGTTTTATATTCCACTGATGAGTGAAGTCATATGTTTCTTGACTCTTTCAGTCTGACTTATTTCATTTAATAAGATGTTTTCAAGGTCCGTCCATGTTGTCACAAATTGCTGTATTTCATCTTTTCTTATTGCTGAATAGTATTCCATTGTGTAAATGTACCACAACTTCTTTATCCAGTCATCTATCAAAGGACACTTTGGTTGTTTCCAAAAGTTTTTAATTTAGATGAAATGCAGTGTATCTCTTTTTTTTCTTTTGTTGCTTGCACTTTTGGTGTCATAGTTAAAAAACTGTTGCCTAATTGAAGGCCACAAAGATTTACACCTATCTTTCCTTCTAAGAATTTTATAGTTTTATGTTAGGTCTTTGATCCATTTGAGTTAATTTTTGATTATGATGTGAGGTAAGGGTACAAATTCATTTCTTTGCATTTGAATATCCAGTTATCCCAGCACCATTTGTTGAAAAGGCTATTCTTTCTCCTTTGAATAGTCTTGACCCTCTTGTTGAAAATCAATTGATCATAGATATATGGGTTTATTCCTTGACTCTCAATTCTCCACTGATTTATAAGTATATTTTTATGACAGTGCCACACTGTTTTGATTACTGTAGTTTTATAGTAAATTTTTAAATTGGGAAATGTGGGTTCTCTAACTTTGATTTGACTATTCAGGGTCCCTTACAATTATTTCCATATGAATTTTAGAGTCAGCTTGCCCATTTTCTGTAAAGAAGGTAGGTCAGATTTTGATAGGGGTTATATTGAATCTGTAGGTTAATTTGGGGAGTGTTGCCACCTTACCAGTAATAAATCCTCTAATCTATGAACATAAAATGTTTTTCTATTTATTTAGATCTTTTATTACTTTTAGCAAAATACTATTAAAAACAGCATTTCCTTGATTAAGTTAATTCCAAAGTATTTTATTCTTTTTGGTATTATTGTAAATGGAATGGTTTTCTTAATATAATTTCCAGATTGTCCTTTGCTGATGTACAAAAATAGAACAGATTTTTGCTTCTTCTTTTTTTTTTTTAAGATTTATTTTATTGTCCTTGACAGAGACAGAAAGAGGTAGAGACAAAGGGGAGGGCCCAGAGCAGTCCCCACAGTTGTACGTCATCAGTTTTCAACACGGTTCTGTTCCACACAGGTGGGTGGGGGGGCACACAGGGTGGGAACTGGGCTGGGGGCCTCCTGCATGGGAAGCACACCCCAGTTCAGCATATGGGTCCACACGGGCCAGGGCCGGGATTCGATCCTTGGTCCCTGGGGCTGCAAAGTGAGCGCTTAACCCGCTGAGCCATCCCAGCTTCCCTTCAACAGATTTTTGTGCATTGATCTTGTATCTTATAACTTTGCTGAACTTGTTTTTAGCTCTAGTAGTTTTTCTGTGAATTCTTTTGGGGTTTCTGTATAGAAGATCATGTCAGCTGCAGATAGAAATGTTTACTTCTTTTTCAACCTGGATTCCTTTTATTTCTTTTTCCTGCCTGATTGCCCAGGTTAGAGCCTTGTTGAATCGAAGTGGTGGGAGTAGACATCCTGGTCTTGTTCCTGATCTTAGAGGGAAAACTTTCAGGCCTTCACTGTTAAGTATGATGTCAGCTGTGGGTTTTTCACAGATGTTCTTTATCAGATTGGGCAGTTCTCTTCTGTTCCTAGTTTGTTGAGTGGTTTTATTAGGAAAGGGTGTTAGATGTATTCTACTTGGTTTTTACAACTAAAAATCAGCAAAATCCTTTGTATTTGACATGGTGTAGTTATGTGAGATGAAGTTTCATAATTTTATTCATAATTTAAAACCTATTATTCATAATTCAGCTTTTCTTAGCATGTTTTTTAAAGAAGGTTACAAATATATGACTGCCTTTAACCATGTAACCTTGGGCAATTCCTGCTTCTGTGGGCCTCAATTTTCCCAAATGTAAAATGGAGATATATAGTAATGCTTAGTTCATGGGGCTTTGGTGAATGGAGAGAAGATGGTATTTTTTATGTAAAAGTACTATGCTTCTGTTGCTGCTCTTACCAGAGAAATTTTGTAGTATATGTGCTGTCCAGAGAAACACGTCCAGAGAAATTTTTTAAATTGTGGTATAATATGTATTTAGTAAAGCACAGAAGGTATGTAAAGAGCAATGATCTTAAATATAAAGACAGATAAGTTTGTATATACACATGTGAACACCACTGAATCTTGATATAGAACCTATCCAGCACTCGTAAAAGTCATTCTGCCTGGGCTATACCACCCTTAGAGGAAACCACTATTCTGACTCCTATCACCATAGATTTGTTTTGTCTGGTTTTGAATTTTGTATAAATGGAATGGTACAGGCTTTTGTGTCTGATTTCTTTTACTCAGCATGATATCTGTGAGTCATTTAACTTGTTGCATGTAATGGTAGGTCATTCTTTTCACAGTTTTTAATGACCTAATACCAGTAGTCACAGTTTGAAGAGGCTGTGTATTTGCCCAAGAAACCAGAAAAATGAAGGCTGGGAAAACCCAGAGCTCTCCAGTATGGAGCCAAGGCATCCTATGAATCTCTACCAAGGCAGCTGGATCCTTAGCCAGGATGGCAGCTCCCTTGCCCAAATGTCACCACTTCCAATCCAACACTCTAGGCAGACATTACAAATTGATCTCAGCACATTTTCAAGGAGTCCTGATGTAGCTTCAAAATTCTTCTCAACCCACTAATCAGAGTGGCAAACATGAATTGATTGGGGTTGGTGCTAAAGATTGAATCTAAGAGTTCTGCTGTCATATTCCCAAGATGCTTTTCTGGACTCCCAAAGTTATGACAAGAGGGGCTCTGCTATCATCAAAGTTTGCCCCACAACAATATAAAACTGGTGGTAGTGAGGCCTAGAGTGTCTGCTTATTCATATTTTCTTTGGGTCATGGCTCAAGCCCAGAAACTGTTTTTCTACAGTATGTGTAGTTGCAACAGATTTAGATGAGGGGAGGGGACAGACTGCTTAGATGTGGAGGGGTTGTTGTGCCCATAAGGTGGATTGATTGAAGTCTCCTTGATTTTGGTTAAAATATTGTAATGTTTCAACTACAAAAACAATTGTAACTTAAATTTCACAATTTATGCTGTTGTGAATTCTTGACGGTTCTATCATGTCTCTCACATTTAGAAATTTTCTCCCAACCTGGAAAGTTGGGTGAAATAAACTCCCATCCTATGAGAATTGTTACCTGTATATGCAGGCTGGGATTGTGGCTCATTCCCATCTGAGAACAACATCTGAGGCACACTTTTATTCACATATAGATCATAGTCTAGAGAGGA
>PVKE010020981.1:0-26966 GCA_004027555.1 Craseonycteris thonglongyai
AAAAAAAAAAAAAAAAAAAAAAAAAAAAAAAAAAAAAAAAAAAATGTATTACAGTAAAAAACATTGCCATTAACCCCTGCCCCTCCACCCCCCCAATACTCCCCCTTGCTTTGAACACAAGGCATAGTTCTTGCCACTTTCTGAAGCATTTCTGGGAGACCTTTTTCATGAGTGTCTTTAGTTGTGCCGTCGTGGCTGCTGTGATGTCCTGAATGGGATTAAAAATATTTTACCTTTTCTGGCCATTTTGACTTCGGGGAAGAGCCAGAAGTTGCACAGTGCCAGATCCGGTGAGTAAGGTGGGTGAGGACACACCGTCATGCTTTTATTTGACAGAAATTGCTGTACCAGAGTGATGTGTGACAGAGAGCATTGTGATGGAGGATGAAGCCGTTTGCCCATTTCTCAGACACTCATGAAAGAAGACTCCCAGAACTGCTTCAGAAAGTGGCAAGAGTGATGTTGGATAAGTGTGTTCAAATCGAGAGGGATTCATTGTCATGTGTCTTTTACTGTCATACATTAAAAAAATTTTAATATTCACCATATTTTTTTATGATACCTGAATCGATTCAGGTCACACATTGCTTCTAGTATGGCAATTCCTGTCAAATAAAAACATGATGGTGTGTCCTCATCCACCTTATTCACTGAATCTGGCACCTTGTGAGTTCTGGCTCTTCCCCAAAGTCAACACGACAATGGAAGGTAAATGGGATTCAGGACATCGAGGCAGCCACGACAGTGCAACTAAAGACACTCACGAAAGAGGCCTTCCAGAACTGCTTCAGAAAGTGCCAAGAATGATGGGATAAGAGTGTTGGAAGCAAGGAGGTACATTTTGAGGGACATTAATGGCTACGTATCTTTAACTGTAATAATTGTTTTTAATTTAAACACTGTATATTTTGATTACACTTTGTACATAACTTTTCACTTAAAGGAAGCACTTTATGACTTCTTTGGCTCATCCGAATTGCCAGCATCACTACTCTGTGCCTTGGGCCATTATTAAGTAAACTAAGGGTGACTTAAACACAAGCCCTGTGATACTGTGACAGTTTATCTGATAACCTAGATGGCTACTAAGTGACTAACTGGCAGGAAAGATTTAGGTCCTCAGCTGGACTGAATTGGACAGTTAAGAGATTTCATCACGTTTCTCAGAATGGTGCACAATTTAAAACTTACGAATTATTTATTTCTGGAATTTTCCATTTAATAGTTTTGGACCATGGGTAACTGAGACTGGATAAGTGGGAACTACTGTACATGGAATATAAGACTGTATGGAACCGTTGACCACACACTCATCCTGGGATCTACACCTCAGTGTCCTGAAGGATGTATTGAGATAGCCCTAGGCCGTTGATCTTCATTACACCTTCGGTTATATTTCTCCCAGGGTCTTATGAACTAAGCTTAATCCTAGTGCGACCCAGTTAGGAATTCAGAAATGTGTGGCAATTTTACATCAGATAATGTCTTCTTATGGTCAAAAACACAAGCTTCAGTTAGTGAAGCAAAGCTCTTCTAGTCTGGATTCCCCCTAAATCTGTGAATTTGTGCTTACAGTAGACTCTCAGTTAACTGGCACCCATGGGGATTGGTAGATGCCAGATAAATGTAAGTAGACTCTCCGTTAACCAGGACTCAGTGCTGTATTCAGAATCCTCTTACTGGTAACCACCTTAGTAGTCATTGGGTCTTTGGAAATGTCACCCCAGTAGTGTGGTGGTGGTTGCTTTTTCTTTTTCAATTTATAATCCTGTAGTTGGAACTGTTAAGAGAGATATCTTTTCAAAGACTCTGGATAAAAAAGCCTGGATTATTGTGATTTTGATTCTCACTTGTTGATGCTACTGATTTTTGTGTTATTCATAACATAGGACCATTACAGGGAAGGTAAAACTATGCAAAGATCTATTTTAAAAATGGTTTTTCCTAACATTTTAAAATCTCTTCTCATTATAATTTGTAAAATAAAACCAAAAAATCCAACACCTTGTGGTTTGGTGAACACAGACTTATTACCTTGTGTTAAGCAGGCAGTGTTCCTACATTTACAAAGACTATCATTTCAAGACACAGCAACCTGATGAGATGGGTATGGCTGTGGTCCCATTGCACAAATGAGGAAGCTTTGGCACAATGAAGTAAGGAATAGGTCCCGGAACCAGTGTGACTCAGCCCTTCTTGGTCCACATTCCACGCTCTCAACTTGCTGGAAGGGTTCCCAGGCAGTAAAAAAGCTTAATTTATTGCTTCCAATCTGGGTAACTTTTCTCTGACTTCTTTAAATGAGTGCCATACATACATTTGCTTCGTTTGTTGGAAATGAACGAGCTTCTGAAGCTGCCACAGGACCTGTTCCGAGCTGGAGCACAGCCAGTGTGCACGGCGGTCACTATTCTGGGGAGCACCAGTGTTCCAGATGCCCTCCCCTTCAGACGGCGCTGGGTGGGTGTCAGGCCTGGGGTTCAGTTCACTAAAACAAAACAAAAAGGCTCTGGACCCACTGACCCCCTGGAGTGGATGGAGACAAAGCTGCAAAGCTACTACAGGGAGCCCAGGCAAACTTGGGGCTTTCTGAGACTCAAGCTGAAGCTTTACGAAATAAAAAAAAGTTATCTCAGGACTCTAGATTGAGAACCATACTGTGGTTTCCCCACAAAATTTGAGCTGCACTGCATTTTAAGGGCAAGTAGTTACCTCAAAGAAAACACCTCATGCACTCGCACTCTGTATGCTTTCTTGAGCGACAGGGACAGGAGTCTTTGTCCCAGGCTGTATCTATATCTAGAATGGTTTGAGTCAATTTTGTGTCTAATTTGATATGAATGAAGTCTATCTCATGTCATGCTGAGGATTAGGCAGGTGTGGACTGACCCCTCAAGAAAGGGGTGGGGTTAGGATGTTTGTCTCCTTAAAACATTTATGATACATTGAAATTATTTGGTTTAGGAATTTGTCTTACTTGTTTTGGACTATATTTTATTCTGTGATCTTGTTGGTGAACATACGTTATTTCCGTGTGACTCAATCTCTCTTTCTAGCCTGAATGTAAACTCTATGCTACCAGCCCAGGGCCTGTGTCATGCGTGGCTGGATTGCCAGTGCCCTGCACCTTGTATGTCCAATATTAAAGCACCAGAGCACTGGTCAAAGTGTTCATCATGCACAATTTCCTCAATGCAATGCGTGCTAGGTCTTCTGTGAAATCAGGTAAAGTTCATTCTTTGCAATGTATCCTTGTGCTATAAACTATAAAACTGGGTAGAAGGTTTCTAATTGAAATTTTAGGTTCTCAAATATTGGAAGATAACTTTTTATCTGCTGAGAATCTATATTAAATGTTTTCAATATATAACTTCTTGATAAGAATAGATACCTTACGCCTTCCCAAGGTCTAGACTCTAGAGGACAGAATAATTAGGTGAAAAATTGGTCGAACATCATGTTTGTCTTTTGTCAAACAAGTAATTTAATTTGTGTCAGTGTAATTTTATTTATGCTTATCAGTGATCTGCTTTAACTTCAGACTGAATTTTGTGACTTTGTAGAGTTTCAGTTTTTGTTTAATTTGCTTTGTGCATACAGGTAAAGATAGTAGTGAACTTCGAATGTGAATAAAACATAACAGTGTTGCTCAGTATCAAGAAAATGCATTCTGGCTTATGAGTATGTTATCTGTGAGTAGCTGGGGACCAGTTCGCAATTCCTGCCACGTTGGGGTCTGACATTGAATCCTGGGAATCATCTCTGTCTTTAGGGATATGGGAACTCATGATGGAGTGTATGTGTGTTACCCACAAACACACTGCTATTGTACATACTGTCAGATCCTAAAGTTTTATTTTACCCTGAATGGGACTTGATAGATATAGAAGCATTGAATATATAATTATGTTGACATGCATTGAAGGTACTATAATCATAGTTTTTAAAAAGATAGTTACATGTTAATGTTGAAATAAGACATTTTTCCCTGTAGTGGCTATCAAACATATTGTATTAAATTGTTTTTAGATTTAACATTAAAAAATGTTAGCATTGTTTTAAAATTAATGTTTGGTTCCTTTAAAATTATTTTTGCTCCCTCTGATTTTGAAGGTGAAATTTATTTTATCACTATTGAAACCATTTTGTCTCTGGAGCTGCATATTTTATTAACACTGGTTAGATATTTTGTAAATGTTAAATCTAAATACCATATATTTGGTATTTGTTTGTAAATCTATACAAATCCATCAATACCACTTTGCCTCCATTATTAATTCATTTCTTTCTGTAAATGTTCTCACCTCAGCAATTTAATATATGGGATTCTGAGATCATAAGAAGTGAATTTTAAGATTTTATAGGTCTTTACAAATTACCATACTTTTTGGTCCTTAAGACGTACATTTTCCCCCCCCAAAAAGTGGAGGGAAAAGTGTGTGCGTCTTATGGAGTGAATACTGCAAAGAAGAGTGCACGTTGGGGACTTTAATGATGCCGTGGGGAAGCCTGCAGCCAGATCAGAAAGCAGGGACTGCATGGAAGCAGAGCGGGTCCAGGCTGGTCAGGTGCATTTTATGGAGCGAAAAATACGGTACCAGCTCTGTTAAGAATGTTATATAAATTTTTTCCCTCTAGGCAGAGTATTTGCTTGGTCTTTACTGTTGTTTCAGTTTTAAAAAACACAGAGAAAACTTGCTAGGGTGGGAGAAGACAAAAATAGAGGAAAGGATCAGGTGGGAAAGAAAAGGAAAGACAGAAGAAGAAACTGAGATCAGACTGAAAATAAAAACATTGCTCAGATAAATCAAGTTCTTAATGGAAACATCAGGATTTAAAAGCATGTGTGATGCTTCAGCTCCTGTATTCACTTCCAGTGAACTACTGATAAGTTGAATAATATCAATGAAAGGATGGTCAGAAGGGGAAAAAATGTCAAAAGCACTCTAGAAAAAGGAAATTGTAGAATTTTCTAGAAAGTTCTAGAAACATTAGAGAGCTTCGTGGTAGAGCCCCATCATACTCAAAGGCTTTTGGAGGAGGTCTCTCAGCCAGAAGTAATCGACACAACTTGTCCCAACTTTGAGGATGGGTTTGACCTCTTCAAAGGATGGTCCAGAAGGTCTTGGTAGAACACTGCCTATAAAAGACCATTGGAAAGGTAGAGATTCTAGGTTGGAAGGGTCATGACATCCTGAAAGCTAGTTTGAAAACTGAGCCCATGTGGTGGCAGTGGACAGCCCAGTAGGACTGATATTTTGTATGAATACTAACAGCTGCACCATGGTTCCCACATCTGCAACTCTCCAAGGCGACATGTTCAGTGGGAGGCAGAAAAAGATACTCATGTGCCGTGGGCTAAATTACATGCAGGCTAGTAAAGTTGAGGGGATTTTTAGATTTCAACGGGGTCCTGATTATACTTCAATGCTTGCTATTTAATTTGAATGTTGTTAAATACAACTTCCTAGAGAAGTGGTGCTGTGTTTTAGGTCTACTCACATTTCTGTAACTAGATACAGGCTTATAAGGCTATTTGTGACTGGGCAAAATCTGAAGGAAGGGCCTCGTTTCCTAACTGTCTGTTTCCCAATGTGCTTTACAAACCCTTCTGTAAAGCCACTTGCATTTTTCTCGCTGTGAGCCCCTGGGGCTTTGAACTCTCTGGCTGTGACCCTGGAGGCGAATTGCCCTGTTTTCTCTCAGTCCTTTTGTATCCCCTGATCAAAAGGTCATTTGGAATTTCTGAACGTGGGGTTCAAATTTTGAAAGTTTCTGAGTGCTTGATTCTTACTTGAATTAATGTTCTGAATGTACAATGTGGTGGCCACTGGAGCTGAGGGGCCTTGAGTCAGGGGCTCACACCATGAGAAAGTGCTCCCTGGACTCCGTAGCGTGTGGATCCTGACTTGATACATACAACTGTGTTATGTTACTGTGATGTTTTTATCTGGTTTGGAGGACAGAAACACATCAATGTAGACATCAGTAGAACAGCAGACTGCCCTGTGGGTGTGTGTTCTGTCTACTTCCAGGCTTTGGAGTCACTCTTAACAGCTTCTTCACACTGTACCAGTGGTTGGGGGTCAACTTTGATGTGGCCCAGAGGATGTCCCTGGGTCTGCACTGAATTGTCTGCCTTCAGTAGAATAGCTTCTCAGTCAAATTTAAGGGACTGGATCTCTTCCAGTACCAGACAGTGGTGGGAATGAAGCACATGAGTGGGTTACTTCACTATGTTCCAGTTTTAACCTAAAAAAATTGGTGGGCTTCCCTGACCTTGACTGCCACCCACAGATCATCGCAGACTGCATCCCCTCTGCGTGTCATGCTTGATGAGGGTGGTGTGACCCATGGCACTGGGGGAGCAAATGCCAGGCCTGCTTCTGTTGTCTTGAGTTTGTCCACATGTTGTAATTGTGTAAATAAACTCTCACTCCAAATAGCAGTATGTTTCTTAAGTGAAATACTCTTGTTTGTGATAGTGAAGCATTAGCTTTATTAATTCTAAACAAAAATTTACATTTTGCTTTTCTATTGATGGTTTAAGATGATTCAGATTATTCTTGTACTTCGAGCGGGAGTTTCTATTGAAGTTTTTGAAATAGCCTTAGGTTTTAACATGGAAAGACAGATATTAATGTATCCTTCTGTTGCTCTCAAAAACCCGAGTAAGTGGATGCTGGGATTGCTCAGCGGTTGAGCGCTTGCTTTGCGATTCTGAGGCCCAGGAATCCCATATGGTGAACTAGGTTGCAACAGGTAATTACTGGGGTGGCTCAGTGGTGAAGGTTCTTGCCTTCCATGTGGGAGGCATTTGGTTTGATTCCCGGTCTGCATGGCCCCACATCCACTGTGTGAAATGAAACCATGTCACAACTAATGATATACAAATATGGAGACTGCTCTGGGCCCTCCTCCCTTCTCTCTCTCTTTCACCTCAAACAATAAAATAAATCTTTAAAAATATCGGAATAAAAGTAATTATTACCCCCCCCCACCAAAGAAAAGAGGTGGTGGGCTTCATGTTATGAGAATCAGGATACATATATTGGGAGGATTTGGGAAATCCCTAGCATTGTGTGGCCTCTTTAGCAGCACCCTGCTGTTTCTTGGAAAGGGGGCATATGTGATCAGAGTAATTGTGAATCTCTTTGCATCTGGTCACCAGGAAGCTGTCGTAAGCATAGACTACTCACGAGCACCAGGGTCAGGAGGTGCCCTCTGGCTAGTTTACAGTCGCTCATGATTTGTGTCCAAACACTCCAACATTCCAGATGTGGGGTAATATACAGATGGTTTCATGCCAGTCAATATTCTAGTCATATACTTTAGTCATATACATATTGTTGGAACTCTCACTTCAGCTATAAATTTAGCTGCTGCCTGTAAACTGTTGCCATGTAAGCTACTGCCATAAAAGTCCCAAATTCACATCCAATGATTATGACCTGGAGAAGGTGACCAACAAGTATGAATGTCAGAGCAGCCTCTGTTATGATCTACATCTATTGACTTGATGTGAAAAAAATAATGCCATACTTAAAAATAAAACATTGGTTTTTCATTGTATGCTATTGCTGTGAGTGCTGGATGAGGATTTTGTAACTAAAAATCCTTTCCACACCCTGGCACATGTGTGGCATGAATTCTTTAGTTGACACTGCTGTGCAAGTTTAAATGGGAGGTCATTTCAGCAGAACCATTAAAAAAAACAACCCCCAAAACCAACAACATCTGTTTCAGCTTGAGTTGGCATTGCTGGGGTATGGCAGTGTGTGGTAATGATTACCATGAGGATGGTTCCATGGTTTTTCTACATTTGAACATTCTCATCGCATACCTGAGGATTAATAAAAGCCAGGTTCGGACACCAAAGTGTTCTTTCATGCTCTCTTGGGGTCTGTTTTATTAGCGCGCTAATCCCATTCATCAAGGCTTTGCCCTCATAACCTAACACCTTGAAAAGGCCCCATCTCCAAATACCATGACATTGGGGATTAGATTTCAATATATGAATTGTGGTGGGGGGTTGGGGGACAAACATTCAGTCTATAGCAACACTTAAACACTTAATTAGATGTGGAGGTCCTTTGTGTTTTGGAGGCATTGTTTTATTTCTTGGAGATTTCAAAGTTCCAACCTTTCCAGGGCTCTTGTGAGCTCAGACACGCTTGCCCTGCGCCTGCCCAGCCTGTCTTGGGAACCATCCCTGTTGATCGCTTTGCCTTGCTTCACCTCTTGATGGGTGGGTCAGACCTGGGTGGGATATAGGAAATGTCAGTCTTTCCAAAGCCTTGTTTTTAACTCAGAAAAAAAATTTGGTCTAACGGGAGAAGCCCTGTGTGCTCTTTTGTGCAAACGTGAGCTGTTATCTCCTGGAGTTGGAATGTTTAGGACGTCATGCTTCCCTCCTGGGCTGTGGGTTAGTAAGAGTCTGGGTGGATGTGATTGTCAGCCTCAGAATTTGAAAAGCCAGATTCAGTTCCTACTTCCACAAGACCTTTCCATCCTATTCTCTGAATGCTAAGGCAGTTTCCTACACAGCCTCTTTCCCTTTGTAAACTTCAATTTAGATGGTCATGTTTTCTACGAATGGCTCTTCATTCATATCCTAATATTTCAATATCTTTGCTTGTTTTGTGTTTCCTAGTTCATTAATTTCTCTTTAGTCCACAACTTGATTAAAGGCTTTTTTCTTGGCCATCCCTCAGGCTTCTCATTTGAATGTGTTTTTAGGGTTCCCTTTTGTGTTTAATTGCTAAGACTCACTCTTGGTTGAGCTGTTTTGTCTATCTCTACTAAAATATACCTCTTTTAATTTGAGTATGTGCTACATGACTATAAAACATCACTTGGTTCTTTATAAAAACATTGTACTTTCTAGAAAGTGTACTTTTTGATTAACTTGTCTATTTTGTGAGATTAGCTGCATTGACTTCATAATAAGTATTACAAATCAACCTAATTCTTTGCTACTATTTTTTACAGCATCAGTAACAGTTTATGTGGAAAATTCACTGAGCAGACGTGGTATTTTCAAGTGGTACCATACCCTGAATATTAATGATTGAAAAATGTATGTGTTTGAGAGATGGTTGTGGGGGTGGGGAGTCATCGAATGATTTATTGCCCAAAGTATTGAGATATTTTCACCTGAAGTTTTGGTGCTTGAGGAGTTATTTTTGAGAAATTTACTGTTAGAATTAGAACAGAAAGTCTAAAATGTTAATGGCTTACATGAGAGGGAAGTTGAATTCTATTTTACATAAAATTCTAGCCATGGGCTCCAGGACTGATGGGGTGGTTTCCTGGTGTGATCAAGAAACCAGGCTTCTGTCTTCTCGCATTTTCATCCTCAGTGTTGATTTCCATCCTCCTGATTCAAAATGGCTGCTGGAGGACCAAGATATCTTTCCTTAGAAGTATATATGATGCTTTAGATTATATGTGTTTGTCAGCCTTAGCTTAATTATGGAGATTTTTAAGTGAAAGAAGAACATAAGCAATTGGGTGAGAGAGGTGGCAGTGGGGGTGCAGGTTGGCCCACAAAGACCCCCACTTTTCTGCCCAGGCTATGGGGTAGATGGTGGTTCTAGTCTCTTGGATGGGAACACAGGAAAAGGAATGGATTTAGGTAGGTGGGGAAGGTAGCAATGAGCTCCCTTGGGAAAATCTTCAGTTGGAAGTACCTGGGGGACATCCATGTTGGGTCAGTGATATGCTGCTGTGTGCATGTGTCTGGAGCTTAGGAAATAACAGTCAGTAAGCTGTAGAGCAAGCTGGTCCAATCTCCAGCCACAAATTTGTAAACTTTCTTAAAACATCCTGAGATTTTTTTTTAATGATTTTTTTTTAGCTCATCAGTTATCGTTAGTGTTACTGTATTTTATGTTTGGCCCAAGACAATTCTTCCAATGTAGCCCAGGGAAGCTACAAGGTTGGGCACCTCTGTGTAGAGGCGGAATGAAGGACTCTTCAGCATCCCAGGGAGCTGTGCAAGTGGGTGGGTCTCCCAGGAAAAGTTTGACAACTGAATTGATGAGGACCCAAGACATGCCCCTGTGAACCTTTGAAAGACGGAAGAGTGAGCTGAAGTTGGGAATGAAGATGAGAACGTTAAAGAGTAGCAACAGCTGTGTTTTCTTTAGCTTCGCTTTCACCCTTGGACTACTATTGTTGATAGTGTGGAAGTGTCACAAGGACGAGCATTTTACTTTCAGAGAAACCCAGGCCTGTTATCTGAAGGGCTCCACAAGACCACGCTGTCTGCTCAAGAGGAGCGTTGAGGTCTACTGTCAAATTTGATTGTTACAAACTCTCTCTCAGGTAAAGTTATTATCATCTCATTTTATGCTTATGAAAAACATAACAGGCTCACAGAGGTTAGGCAACTCATTCTCTGCCTCACTGCAGAATGGGATGGAACCCTGGCTTGGAACCCAAGCAGGTTTTTTGGTTCTGGCCTGGATTTTATGTCGTGACATCAGTCCTCTTTGAGTATTTCACTGGTTTGTCTAGATATTTTGACCTGTAAAGTGCTGCCTGATTTTACAACCTAAGTCTCTCTGCTCTCAGGAAGTCAGGACACATGGATGGAGTAAGTAATGCGAGTAAAAAAAATATATGTATTTGACTATCCTGTTCCCAATCTGAAAACATTCCCATGTGACATTCTTCTTTACTGAGAATATTATTGCAAACCAAAAAAAGAGCCTGATTAAGCTTTGCAGCATCTTCTGGATTGGAATCACCCTCTAATCTGAATGTAGGAACTGAGTCAGTGGTTAAGTATGTTCATCTAAGATACTAGACAGGGGTCAGCCAACTTTCCCTGAAGGGCCAGTAGTAGATATGTTAGGCTTTGCTAGCGATGATTTCTGTCACACGCGCTTTTGCACATGAAAGCAGCTGCATTATGTAAATGAACAGGCCTGGCTGTGTTCCAATTAAATTTTATTTCAAAAACACAAGCAGGTGGGCCAGTTTGCTGACTCCTAGGAGCTCCAGAAGAAAGCTGAATTTTAGAATTTCTGCTTTTAATCCTGCAAGTGAAACCATGGGACAAAATTATGAAAGTAGTCAGTTTTTCTTTTTCATTTCCAGAACTCAAAACATCTAACTAGTTTTGTCTTTACCATTGACTTATCTGCATTCTTTTCTAAAGGTAATGATACTTTTGGGAGAATAGATACAAAATATGACATTTTTTATTTTCTCTATGTAGTCTGGATCAATTTCTGAGTTATCAAGCTTCTTCCAAATGTCTCAAAATAATCCATATCTTTTAAATCAACCCTGAAATCATGGAGAGTCTTGATATGCAAACTGAGCTTTTGATTTGCTTTGTGTACCGTGAATGCACACCCTGACATCTGTGGGGTTCCAGGCTGGCACCGGTGGCTGAGAGAAAGTTTGGGTACTTCATCATTAGAGAAGTTTTGTGTATTTTACTTTCCAAGGGTGAGTCCACTAGCACGTGCAGGAGGCTTTATGGAGCAGAAGAATCCTGGTGCTTTTTGTTTCTATTATGTGGAGATACATAGCAATCTTAGGAAAAGCATGCCTCAGCTAAGTGGGTTTTGTATGTTGGTAGTTTGCTGATATGTTCAAATTACAAATCTGCTTTTTGTACTGTAGTTGAGTTTATGGTGATATGAAGTAGACTGAATTTTTAATCCATGTCCCATTGGCCCTGAGAATACTCCCCGGCGGCGCTTGCAGCTGCAGCATTTCCCCAAGATAACTTGCGGGTTACAGTCCTAATCTTGAAATTTACCCCACAAAAATATATTATTAAATAATGATCATCATACACGTTTCTGTTCCACTAGGATTAGAGACAAGTTCTGTTTAGAAATAACTGTAAGAACAGTTTTTACGTTTTAGTTTCACATTGAAAACCAGATTTGCTCCAGCCTCGAAGAGCGTGTTTATGTCAAATTAAATGAACATGGCAGTGAGCTGCACTTTCTTTTCTAAATGGGAAATGGGTTAAGGGAAATCTTTCTTTCTCATAAAAGAACAAACTAGGACTTCAGTATCCTGTGTGAAAATAAGTGCTGATGGTGACAAATGAGCATAATTCATTTGTGAAAGAATCGTAAGCAGGCTCTGTATTCTTTTAGCAGTTCTCATTTCTATTAAAAAAGAAGTTTTTGTACAGCTTAGGGAATATAGTCAATAAAACTGTAGTAACTGTGTATGTATGGGACCAGGTAGGTATTAGACTCATTGAGGAGCATCACCTGGTAAATTATATCAATGTGTAACCACTGTGCTGTACACCTGAAACTAATAAAAAGTAATATTAAATGTCAACTGTAATTACAAAAATTATTAATGAAGGTGAGCATTGCTACTAATATGTTAATTGATCATGCAGATTTACCTTTTATAAATTGTCTATATATAGCCTTTGCTCATGTCACGACTAGTGTTTTGTTTTTTTAGTCTTACTCATTTGTAGGAACTTTTTTATATAGTTTGTTAAAGAAAAAGGACAAGAAATTTATGCTAAAATAGTTGTAATTCCTTCTTTATATCTATTTACAAGTTCCCCTTCCCTTCCAGGAGGCTGTACGCATCATGATAACACAGACATGCTTTAGCAAATGGAACCCTTATGGCTGTTGAGTACTGTTTTTCTGTTTGACCTTTAGCATTCCTGACTTGCAGGAAAGAAAATGTTTCTGCTCACATGAAAGGATTTTTGAACTTAGAGTGACTGGGAGAGTTGAGAAGACCTGACTCGGTTTGAGGGATTCTAGGGATCCATCTTAGTCACCTTATGCCAGTCAAGTTTCACTTGTCCCAGGTATAGAGACGATTTTGCCTGACAGAGAGGATGGTTGGGATTTAGGCTACTTTCAAAGCTGTGTTATAAACAGAATATGTCTGTGTGAATAAGGAAAGTGAGGTAAGTTGACAAAACATTCACTTTGCAATGGGTCTTCTGTTTGTATCGAAGAACTCAATGATAGTTCTGAATAGCTACATATATTTATTTCTCAGATTTTAACTTGATAAGAATTTCAGATCGCATGTTTGCATCATCATAAAATGGCAAATCATGTGATCTAGAATAAAGAATTTTTACTACATACCACACTTGATCCTGCTCTTTAAGACATATTAGGCTTAAATTAGGAAGAGGTCCAATATAAAAATGGAAAGAATAAATCTTACAGTCCTGTCTATATTGGATCTCCTTGTTTCAGCAGATGGCATTTTGGACAACCTATTCAGTTGATAGCAAAGGAAGTAACCATATTCTAAGACTGACCTTTATCTTAATAAATGCTCCTTCTTTTATGGGTGGCCTTGGGTAAGGTCAGTTCACCTGCTGCTTCTTTCTAACCTTCCAACTGAGTGAAGGCATAGCTTTGATTTTTCTTTATGTTCCTTAATATTTATTCTAACCAGCAACATCTCTATTGATTTATTTATTTGAACTCTGTTGCAAACATGTAAACAGTTTAGGGCATGCAAATTTTTCTGTCTTGGTATTTATTGTATTAGTGTTTTAGATACATGAAATTTAGATATGAAACAGCTCAATCCCTTTGTTTTCTAAAAAAAAACAACAACTTTGTAGGTTCAGGGATGTGAGGGACATGTGTGGAGCCATATGACCTAGGAATGCTCTTCCAACAAAGATTCTCCCCCATTTGGGGCATCTGAATTCGTTTTAGGTCTCACGGTAATGACATAGTAAAATAATTTACCCACTCAACACTACAAAATATTTACTAGGCTTTTGCCCATTAAAACAGACTCATGAGTCATGGCTTAGCATTACCACCGGAGTTTTTATTTTACGCCAGCCTTGTCTAACCTGTAGCCTGCAGGTCTCCTGCAGCACAGGATGGCTTTGAATGTGGCCTAACACAAATTCCTGAACTTTCTTAAAACGTTAGGAGATTTGTTTGTGATTTTCCTTTTTTTAGCTCATCAGCTATTGTTAGTGTTAATATATTTTTTAAAGATTTATTTATTGTTTTTGACAGAGAGAGAGAGAGAGAGAGAGAGAGAGAGAGAGACAGAAACAGAGAGAAGGGGGAGGACCCAGAACAGTCTCCATAGTTGCACATCATTGGTTTTTCCACATAGTTTTATTCCACAGGTGGGCGGGGCTGCAGGGCAGGAACTGGGCCAGGGTCTCACCCCAGTGAGAACTGAACTGAGGGCTCTCCCCAGTTCAGCATATGGGTCCGCACGGGCCAGGGCCTGGATTCGATCCTCAGTCCCTGGGGCTGCAAAGTGAGCGCCCAACCCACTGAGCCATCCCGGCTTCCCCTAGTGTTAATGTTTTATGTGTGGTCCCAGACAGTTCTTTTTCCACTGTGGCCCAGGGAAGCCAGAAGTTTAGACACCTGTGTTCTACACTCACCTTATATCCCAGAGTCAGGGACCTCTGGTACCTGTGCCAGCACGAGGCTGTGTTTTGAAATCTCTTGCCCCACACTGATGCCTAGTGTCAATCAGGAAATGTTGTAATTTGTAACCCACTACCCCCGAGGGAGTTGTAGGGTAGGAAGTTGTGGGATGCAAGGTTGGTGGCGGGAGTGAGGAGTGGAACCCTCAGAATCCTTACTGATGCTGCATTTTGCCAGCTTGTATAAGTCAGATAAACTTTATCATGTGAAATCCATCTCGGTCACTTCTGCCTTCTGTTTTAAATAGGCAATGTGTTCGCATCTGACTTTCTTATTAAGACAATGTAGGGGATGCCAGGATGGCTCAGTGGGTTGAGCATTTGTCTTGCACTCCCAGTGTCCAAGGATCAAATCCTGGCCCTGGCCTGTGTGGACCCATATGCTGAACTGGGGTGCCCCCTAGTTCAGTTCTCTCAGGGGCGTGCCTCCCATGCAGGAGGCCCCTGGCCTGGTTCCTGCCTTGCATAATCCCTTGCCTACCTGTGTAATGAAACTATGTAGAAAACTGATGGTGTGCAACTGTGGAGACCTCTCTGGGCCCTCCCCCTTCTTTCTGTCTCTTTCTGTCAAAAACAATAAAAACAAATCTTAAAAAAAAAAAAGACAGTGTAGCTCTCTTCGAATGTATCTGTCACAACTCCAGGATTGCTTAAGACTCATGCTGTCACTGGTATATTCCATTGAGCAATGTCCTACAGATCAGAGTACAGTTATAGACAGTAAACTGCAGACAGCTATCTGTAGGAGACTTGGTTTGAATACATAGGACATGACCCTTGGTCTACGGAGCAGAAGGAATATGTGCCTGATCCAGTGAGACTTGAGGCATCTGTTATTGATATTGAGATTTCACTTGTTCCGTACTGGTCTGGTATCAGCATGACTCTCCCCCCTTGTCATTCAGCACCTCACTTTTAGCAGCTTCCCCCATGGTCTTCACCCCAGACAGTACACAAAAAATAGCAGGGATATCCACCCAGAGCCCAGGATGCCTCATTAGGAAAGATTTTGGCCCCTGCCTATGTATTTTCTGTTTCAACTTTTGCAAAATAAATGGATGTTCTGTTGAAGTGTACTTGTTGGTGTTGAAGCCACACCATCGGAATTCAGCCCACAGGCTAGCATTTACTGTGACTTTTGACCTTTTTCATAGGTATAGTGTTTCTAGACTTGCAAGGTCTATGGGTAGGTCAGAGTCAACCTTACTTTCCACTGAGCACCCTTGGTGCAGCGCCTGCACATTTGTGGCTTTTCTGAAATGACTGTGGAATTGATTCTGAGTGCTCACTATGATCTAGTTAAATGTATATATTATTACTGTACATTTGTGTAAAGGCTAAAAATTATAGATGTAAGAAATACAATTCTAGTCATTTATATAACAAATGAAATAACCAAGCCCCAGGGAGTTAAATGTGGCTGGTTTAAACAAGCAGCTAGTAGTGGCTATGGTGAGACTCCAGCCCAAGTTTAATAGACACGGCTTAAGTATTCAAGTTCACAAAAGCATGTACAATGAGTGGTGTTCTTTTTCTAAGGGGAGTGATTCAGGTGAGTTATTGTGTGGTTTGAACACCCTGAGACAGATGTCCATTGGAGCAGTAAATAGGTTCCCTGCGTTAAATTCCACATGTTGGGAAGGTATTCATATTTAGAACTGGTCGATAGGCTTAGTACCAATGTGATAATGGCTTGAAATGCAATGCTACATTTCCTTGTGGGCTCCTTGATTTTAAGAAAAGTGTTCATGGGTTCAGGCAATTGGGTTTTTGTGACTTGCCTCTTCTAATCCCATAGGAAAAAGTAAGAGAAGTGGCTGACTTCTTGCTTGAATTTTCTGCTAAGATTGAAAAAGGATATCTGGTTATTACCTTAACTTTGTGTTTGAACATACTACGGTATTTAATAGCTGTAGATGAAAAGCAAAATATTCTCAGGGATAAGGTTTATTGATACTTTCATTTTAAAACTATTATTGAACTACAAACAGGTGAAATGGGCAAAACAAGAGTATTGTGTGTGGCCCTTGGCCACAACCATTTAATTTACCTAAAGCAAATAAGATGGAAATATATATAGTTTAGAAAAGTCTGTCTCGCTTCTCTGATTGCTCCAAAGCAAGCTTGTCTAACTCCGGGCCTGTGGCCCCATGTGACCCAGGACGGCTTTGAATGTGGCCCGACACAAATTTGTAAACTTTCTTAAAACGTAAGAATTTTTGCAACCTTGTTTCTTGTTCATCAGCTATCATTAGTGTTAGTGTATTTTATGTGTGGCCCAAGACAATTCTTCCAATGTGGCCCAGGGAAGCCACAAGGTTGGACACCCCTGCTCTAAAGGTTTGTTCTTTCTTTGACTTTCCCTGGCATGGTTTTTTGTATATGTTGCGTTCAGTTAGCCTTTTGATGTTTCTGATTGGCATTCATCTTTTCCCAACACGAGGCCTTTCTTCTTACCATTGTAAGAGTTTGCCCAATTAGTAACATTTACTTCCCTTTAAAATCTACAGATTACATAATGGATATTATAGTCTTTAATCTAGGATTCAAACATTTAAAGAGAGTGGTTGTTATAATTGAATCAATTTCCATTCGTTTGCCTGTTTTGAATACAGTAATTTGTTCCACCTCTGTTTTTACTTAATTTTGAGAATCAAACTGAGTCTCCATTACATATTCACAGCACTGAGAAATGGTTTAGGTAAAGGAAGGTCAATGAAAATTTACTGAATACTTACTGTGTGTCATGAGCTGAGCTGTAGCCTTTCCTGCAAATACTCCATTGAATGGTACTAACCACCTTTTCCCCTTCTTTTTTCTCTTATAGGTGAGATTGAGTTTCTGAGACTAACTTCCCTGCCCAAGTTCACATAGTTGAACTTGGTCGGCTGACCCCATTGCCCATAGACTTTCTCCCACAGAGTAGGTTGGATCAGGGCTCAAAACTCATTGGCAAGCCATCAAAGTGCCGTTTGAACTCTGAGAGAAAAACCTGTTTTCTGAAATGCAAACTCTTAATTACATAAAATGGATGCCTCTGAAAACAGTGTTGTCTCATGGAGGGCTCTAAACCTTGAATTACCGTTGGAGCCTCGTGTTATGTAAAAAGGGAGTTTTTGAAGGCGAATAGCCCCTGCACTGTGTTTGTCCTGCCAGCGGCAGAAGTTGCTGGAGTAACAAGGGACATACTCGTTTTTACAGATAACGCGAAAGCATTAACTGACTGTCACTGCAAAGTCCATGTGTCTGTATTTCTCAAAAGAGTGGCCCCTGTACCCATGGCTTCAGCTTTATCTGCTCTACTTGTTGAAAAAAATAAATGCTTAAGGCTCATACTGGGCCACTAATTAGTCTCTGAAAAGAGACCCCTGATCTGCATTATTAACAAGCTTCTCATTCTAGTTGCTTCAGTTAGGATTCGTTCCTATTCATTGAAAAGATAGGCATTGAGTTTTTATTGTAGGGGGTCTGAAGATGAAAGACATAGCCTTTCTTCCCTAGGAGTTCCAGGCTTAGGAAAGAATACCCCTCAGTTATGTTGTAAAATCTCTGGGTGCTCTGCGACTCAAACGTTCAAGAAGGATTCCTCATTGCTGATGCCTCGTTAAGCAGCCAGGATGCTCAGGTGTGAAGGAGGCGAAAGGGTGGAGGACAGTGTGAGCGTGGAGATCCTGCGGTCTGGGGCGGGGGGAATGAAAAATTTTGAGATATATTTGGATTTGTAAGGACAGGCTGAATGACAAGGGACATTACATGCTACACCTGTTGTTTAACTCAACATGGCAGTAGTCTCTTGAAGATAAGGCAGCACTTACTATTCACCCATGGATTAAATGCATTCTGTCTTAATTCAGCAGATATTTACTGAACCTGTTGGTGCTAAGCATAACACCAAGAAAACAAACACATTTTTTGTTCAAAAATCAAGGACTTGTATAAAGAATTTTAAGATGGTTTTCCTTGAAAATGATTGAAACATGAAGTAGTTTTAGGACTGGAAATACTGCATTTGTTATTGGTGCTCCTCCCCACCCCCACCTCCCAAAAAGATACATTAAAATGTCAATATGTGAGAATTTTAGGTGGTCATAAAAAGTGTGAACTAGCCCTTTATGATTGGAAATGGAAATTGCAGGAAATGAAATTGCAGTTATTCCCGGTATAGGTGAGCCTACTCCACCCCTCTCCTTAGCCACCCATTTGTCTTTGCCGGGTGGGGTACACAACACACGTCTGCTATGGCTCCAAGTCCATGATGGTCTGTCTAGTCCATTAATAAGCAGCAAAAATATCTCAACTGCTAGGAGTTTTTTTATTTTGAGTCTATCTGGAGAGTCCTAAATTAGTTGCGGTGATAAGACATTAGTTTCCTGGGTCTGTGGGAGGGAGGAATGGTTCCAAAGTGATCTCCACAGTTTGTATTTCCTGAGTTGGTCCTGGCTCACTTACTAGCTTTATTGACTGAAAGAGCAAGTGATTCACACACAGTCCTGTGTTAGAAGGCTGCCACCAGGGCTTTTGGAAGGACTCCCCACTAAGTGCAAATAAATAATGATGTGAACACACAGCCAACTCTAAAAGCATATTAGACTATTGAGGAGGATGAATAATACATGTTTTCCGATAGTATTTGCTGCATGTGGCAGGATATTTTAAATGGGGGGGAGGGGGGCAACCCTCTGCATAAGGTCTGCGTTCAGTCAGCCTTTATATTCAAAGACGAGCTTAACTGTTGTCTGCCATATTTAGAGCAACACCGTCAATTCAGTTTTATGGGTAAAACCTGTAGAATCAATTAGAAGATATCACTTGGAAAAATTGGTATCTACAATATGCACATAATGACTTAACAGAAAAGTATTTTGTCAATATGATTGCATGGATATCTGCATTCTTGTCTTTAGGATGGATCCTAGTGCCATAGAATCTTGTCATCATGGATGATCCCTGGAACTGGCCGTGTCTGGTTTAATGGAATGGAAATTTCAGTTATAATTTAGTGTAATTATTTCTACTGCTAAGTGAAAGCTGAGTTTACATAATTCAATGTATAGTCCTAGTTGCACTGACTTTTTTCCCCAAAGATTTATTTTATTGTTTGAGAGAAGGGAGAGAGAGGGAGAGAGAGAGAGAAAAAAAAAAAAAAAAGAGAGAGAGAGCAGGGGGAGGGCCCAGAGCAGTCTCCATAATTGTACATTACTAGTTGTGACAGTGGTTTTATTCCACACAGGAGGATGTGGGGCCACAACAGGCGGAAACTGAACTGGGGGCCTCCCGCATGGGAGGCGAGAACCTTCACCAGCATCCCAGTGGCTACCAGTTTAGCATTTGGGTTTGCATAGGCCTGGGTCAGGAATTGAACCCCAGACCTCGTGGTTGTAAGGCAAGTGCTCAACCTGCTGAGTTATCTCGGCATCCTCTGAATTGACTCTTACTTTACAAGTTTATAAATTGAAATGACGTGTTTCAGTGTGTACTGAGTCTGTGATATTTATCAAGTGCCTATACATACTAACAAAATCTTTGTCCCAGGGTCACCAGATGTATGCTGAATAAATATGAAGAAAACCTCCTGGTCAATGTTCAAGTGAGGCTAGCTTTGTTTTACTGCTGAATCTTCCAACACAATACAAAAGAATGTAAGAGGGTTAAGCAATAACTGATACAGAGTAACAAGCAAATCTGGATGGCTCATCTATAAAGACCAGATCAGATTGTGCCATAAGGGAAGAACAAAGAGCATAAAGGAATTCTTAAGAGTGAGGTCCTTTTCTATTTACATTGAAAGTCCATGTCTAGAGACCAGCTGTGCGTTCCCTCATCTCTTAAACCCTTTTATAAGGCAGTGAGTCTTATATGCTTTACTATTCCCCTGTCTAGTTGTTTCACAATAAGACCTCTCCAAGTGTTGTGGCTGCTATGCTAATCCTGGGATGTTTGTCCTGTTCTTCTCAGTACTTGAGAAATCCTAAGTGTTGTAAGATGAAAGAAACTGAGAAGATAAATGAGTGAACAAGTGAAGACCGAAGGTATTGAGAGATGAAGGACCATTTCAAAGACACGTGATCTAACATTACTATCGTGCGATCTTATTGAGTCCTTGTCTGAAATCATTCAAATTTGACCATATTCACTTGAAAGAGAGTGATGCAGGGTCTGGGCACAGCCAGTGGATTTAGAATTTACCTCATTCCTTGCTCCCCCTCCCCCAACCTGTATAGTAAGTGCCCCTCTCTACCAAGATGTACTTTCTGAGTCTTCTAGAACATTGTCTTATCCTTTAGTTTTTCTCCTCTTTTTGCTTTAGTTACTCTCTTTATTTTGATTTCATCCCATTTTCCCATATGTATTGGTTCTTCCAAAGCTTTATCAACAAATAAAACTCAGTCTTGACAAAACTGCAAGTTCTTACCTTGACTTTCATCATTGCTTGGCCTACACTCTTCTGCTGACCACTGTGGGTCTCTTCTGCTCCTCGGATGCTCTTTGAGCCCTTCCAAAGAGAGGCATGTGTCTTCCCTCCTACACATGGGTCACTTCCAGGTCAGTTGTGGGCAGCACATCATCAAATCAAATTGCACAATTTCTGTTCTTATCTTTCTTAACCTTTTTGCAGCAGCAGGCGACTCCTTCAACCTGCTTTCTAGAATTCTCCTTTTGATTTCTGAGACATATTTTTTCTTCCTTTCTAACTCCTTGAAGAGCTGGTTTTCTGCTTTCTGTCACCTCATTACATTCTTCCTATTAGGCAGCTTTATAGATCGATATTCTATCATCAGTCTCCAAAATGTAAAGAGAGTTTTCTTATATTTTTATTTTTTTTTAGAAATATGTATTTTATTGTTTGAGAAAAGGTGAGAGAGACAGCAAGAAGGGGTAGGACCCAGAGCAGTCTCCATAGTTGAACATCACTAATTGTGACATAGTTTTATTTCACACAGGTGTACATGGGGCCTCATGGTTTGGGAACCAAACTGGGGGTATCCCAGAAGCGTGGAAGGCAAGAACCTTTGCCACCATCCTGGCGGTTACCAGTTGAGCTATAGTTCAGCATATGGGTTTGCATGGGCTGGGGCTGGAATTTGATCCCTGGACCTTGCAGTTGCAAGGCAAGAGCTCAACCTGCTGAGCTATCCCAGCATCCCTAAATTTCTTATATTCTTGACTGGACCCTTCCTGTTTTCTCTCTGATGTACACATTCCACTTTGCTATCTTATTCTATAGATAGCTTAGCCCATCTTTCAAGGTTTGGTTGTTAAAAGAGCTCCCTCAAGATAAGCCACAGTGCCTTGGTTGATCCCACATCTCCAGATGACTGATTGTATGACATTGTATAAGTTATACCTCCAACATACCTTAGTTCCCTCAGGGTAAAGTAGAGATAGTAATACTTCCTCATAGGATTGATAAGACAGGTAATGGGTTAAAAATGTAAAGACTAATAAGACAGACCTAGGCATATGAGTACTATGTGTATAAGGGCTTTTGATATTTCTACCATCTCAAACTTCACCTTCTCTATAAAATGTTTTCCTGATGCCCTAAATCCAACTAAAGACCGTCTCTTCTGTGAAAACTCTGGTGTTTTATTCTTGTGACACTTCACTGACTATTACTTTAATTGTCCCTGTATGTCTTATTCTTCTGACTAGTCAAAGTAAGCTTTTTGCTCACTTATGTTTCTTGTCATGGCTTATATTTAATACCTACTTCAAAAAAGTTATTTCCCCACTATGAGCAAGTCTTCTATTTCTAGAATATTTCTGATCATCTGAAGTTCTTAAGGCCACTCTGCATGTTTGATTTTTGATGAGAAATCTGCAAAGATACCTTAAGGATGCTTCTGTAGGGCTAGCCTAGACTTTCATAAAGGAGAAAAATGGAGGGATCATTTGTGATTAATCTTCTGTTATATTGGAGGGCTTTCTGACTTTATAGATCTAAGTCATCTTAATGAAACTTCTTTTGGGAAATGACATTTTAGAAGTATGTGTGTGTGTGTGTGTGTGTGTGTGTGTGTGCTTTTCCCTAAATATTTCTTACATTTTCAGTACATTTTTATAATGCTGAACATTTTTATTGTGACAAGGGAATAAATTGTCCTGAAAATATTTCTCTATGACTTTACTCATGATATTTAAGAGGTGTGCCTTAGAAACAGACATGGGTTGATAATTCTTACTATAGTTTCCTCTCCCCAAAGGACATTCTCATTTCCTAAATGTTCATGATGTTATAGTTGCTAAATAGAATAGAAGATTTTATTGAATCAGACACTGAAAACAATAAGACTAACAATGGGAATTATCATCAGGCATTGATAAAACCTGACAGCAAATCATTGTGACTGAGCTCCTCCTGGTAGGAATTCCAAAAATACACACAGGCTACATTATCTTTATTTCATTTAACTCTCTTAGAATACAGACTTTGACTATTTAAAAGAAAAGGGCCAGTCATTTATTGGAAATAGAAATTGCTGTGCAAAACTAAATGTTTTAATTCCCCCCCTCTATTCTTATTGAAAATATTTTTGAATTTCTTATGCTTCCATGTGAAAAGAATCACAAGAAAAACATTTTTTTCTTAAGGTCAAAAAGTGTTGTTTGTTTGTTTTTTTTCTTTCTTTTATCTCCACGTGTTTGACTAATAACTTGGATTCTTTCAGCCTGAGTAATTAATTATAAACTCAACTTGTTTGGTGATAGGTTTGTCTTCAGATGCAACTCATGGGTCAGTTCTAACTATATATGTTATCTTAAAAATCAGTAATAGATTGTCTTGTATATGAATCTGTTGAGCCTTTGTAGCCCTGAATTCGCAGGGTGACAACTGCCTGTTCAAGGGTACAGTTAATAAGCTGCAGCCACATACTTAATTTTTTAACTATCTAGAAACATGGATTCATTCCCAGTATCCTTGTGGGGCATATATGTTGTCTTCTGATTATAAGATGGAAACAGAATCAAAAGTTTCTTGTCTTGATCACATTGTAAATCAGCAATCAAACCAGAAATAACACTCCAGTTCTCTGACACACTGTTGTATATTCATGTTGGGTTTTGCTAGGGACTTGGAGTCATTGTTCTCTGTTTGATATCATCCTTAAGAAGTATGTTCTCTTGGTTGTAGATGAAATGGTTATTTAATCCAAATTTGTATTTTCAAAATAGAAACTTGGCAAAAGATGAGACCTTGGTATAATTCCAACGTTTTATATAGGAATTACCTAGATATTATTGATGCAGAGACAGAAGATATAATGGGACTAGCCTGTGAAGTAGGCTGACCACATGTACCTTTTGAAAAGGGATAGTACTTTTGTTTTCTGTCCCTTTAAACCAGAATGTCTGGTCAGCTTGTTGTGAAGTCATAAACATAGTAACTTTTGAATCATATGGAGAGATTCTATATCAGTCACTTTCTTGTTTTACATACCTGTTAATATACGCCAATGATTTTCATTGTCATAAAATCTTGTTGTTCATTGACAGGGAAACAAACATCGAAAAATATGCTAATGAGAAATGAAATGGGGGAGGTATCATGGAGTATATAGCAATTGTAGGAACAATACAGCACATATAATCCCCCATGGTTTTGGAATAATTAATTTCTGGAAACTGATATTATTCAAGATGGCGTTATCTGAAGAGGGACAATACTATAACTGGGGCTTGCATTTTTCATTCAAAGATATGGGCAACACTAACTAATGGATATAACCAAAGAAATGCTACCAAAATGAAGATTCAACAATTACAAGTGGTGATCATCTGCATATCAAAATATCTAAAATTCAGTATGTGGGCCTGAGATTAACATTTCACTATCAAAAATATCACTTGCCCCTAATACACAAGGGCTCTTGACAGCTATTTGGATGACCCAGGTCTCTAAAGGCCTATTTTAGGATGCCAGGTGGCATGCGTTACTTAGACCTGCTTGAAGGATTGAAATCTTAAAGTTGGTGACGACAATGCTATCATTGTTCCTCCTACTCAAACTTATTTGACCCAACATTTCCTCTTCTGCCCCTCACTCACACCCAACTAGACTAATTAGTGTTTTATTTCAGGGTCTAAAGAAAGAAAACAGTAAAAGATAGCTCCCAGGAACCTCACATCTTCATCTATACATAGCTTAGATGTCTTTCAAGGTGTTTACCTGATGACTGTAATATTGATTAGACACTATCCAGGGGTATAGGGCTGTGTCTTAAAAAATTGTAGCTTAGATTTAGGTTTAAATAACTTCCAGGGCAGATTACTGTAATAACTATTTTCATTGTTTTTTCCAACTGCTTTTTTTTTTTTTTCCGACTTCAAAGGTCCAACTTCCAACTTTCTATACCAACTGATTTCTTTCAAAATTTGAAGAGGAATAAATGAGAAAAGTAATTAAAATATATGCCCATCACTCTTTGATTTTGTAAAGTTCATGATACAACCAACGCTCCACGGGCGAATAGGGCAACGAAAAGTTTAGGGACAGAGAATACTTCAAGTTCTATTATCTTGCCAACATCTTGAGTTCTAAGTCACCCCAGATCTGCACAAACCCTGTGACTCGGGATGGTAACATTCTTGAGATGAGAGCTCTGCTCCTTTGCTGGCTTCTCAGTGAGTTCCCTTTGACCTTCGAGATGGTACCTTTCTGTCTTACCTAATTTTGTTGGACTTGGCCTTTTGCTTATAAGTACTGCTCCGTGAATTCAGCTAATTAGAATTTCCATATGGATAAAAGGAGTATGTTAATGATATACTCACTGCCGTATGGTACTTATTAAGAAGATGAAATAAAAATAACTTAGTAATGTGGATTAGGGTTAGGGTTGTGCCTGATACCCAGGCAACATTCAATAGATGTTAAATTGTAATTTTTATTTACCCCTGGGTGTTGGTTTGGCCTTTACCCATATTGTCTTGGGAAATAACAGCTACCTTGCTTTTCTGGGGTTCTCATGGATTCTCTAAGACTTCCACTGATACCTCACTAAAACTAATATGAGAAAACTAGCAAGAAGTAGGAGTGTTTATTAACTGTGTGTTTGAAAAACAGATAGGAATGGAAATGCACTTTCTACAACTTGATTACGTATGTTTATTCCCTATCTGGAAACAAATCACAACTAGGCTTAAAACAAAGAATAGAAAGTGGCCCTAATTGTGTTTCAGAAAACCCATTTTAGTAACATAGATTTTAGGTTTGTAAACCAACTTGGCTTTAAGCCTCTGGGGATAGCTATATAGAATTTCACTCAGTGTGTGTCAAAAAGCGGCACTCCTATGTTATGCTTACAACTTTGTCTTCTGTAGTTTCTAAGTTGGTGTATGGATTCCTATTATAGAATTGGGAGGAGATCCTAAAGACAGACCTCTCAGGTTTCGTATTTAGTTATTTTGACATATAGGAGCTGAAATTGTTTTGTCATTCATCATTTATGCGTACTGGCTAATTAAGAATTTAATGGAAGATTTTTAACTATAATTTAAAATACTGATCTGGTTTATTTCTTTATATTTTGATTTGTTGCCTTTGTGATTGCTTATAGGACAAAAGTATGTGTAATTATATTTTGACCATATATGATTGCTCCCACTTCTGAGAGAGCAATATCCAAAGATTAAGTCAAAGAGAGTGTGCTGGATGTCTGAAGTGGGTTATGACCAAAAGCCAGTCTTTTTTTACAATATATAAGATAAATTCTTTCTCTGATAACATAATAAAGGGCTTTCTTGAGAAAAGGAACTAATATTTTGGTCATCTTTCTGTTTGTTGCTTTTTTCTCTCCCAACTATTAAAGGCATCCCAGGCAGGAAATTAGCATATAAAGTGAGGAGACAAGTTATGCCTTTTAAATAAAATAAATGTAGGTTATTTTACTGTCATGAATTGTGATTTCAAAAACTATAATGAATAAATAGCAAATTTTCTGTTCTAAATGGATGGTATTTTTAAAAATGGTCAGTGTTTTGGCTGGTCAAGGAGTGCTTTATAATTCTGTCAGGAGGAGGCGCTAACCTAGAACTGAATCAGATGGCCTCACCTGTATGTCATAACTCCACTGGGGCCCAGACAAGGCTTTCTCTCCCTATTGCATTTTCTTATTGTAGGGACTAAACAGGATATTGGAATGTGATTTCTGCTTGTGTGTCATCAAGAAAAAGCAGCCAGTTCTTCTCTAAAGATCTGTATTTCAAATTTATCTTCTTTTTTTTTTTTTTTTTTTTTTTTTTTTTTTTTTTTTTTTTTTTTTTTTTTTTTTTTTTTTTTTTTTTTTTTAAATTTTTTTTTTTTTTTTTTTTTATCTTTTCACATTTATAGACAGAAATTATCTTTTTGTCTTCAGTGCATAGTTATTTCTATTTTACTTTTTGACAGATAGAGAGAGAGACAGAGACAGAGACAGTTAGAGAACCGAACTGTGGGAACTCCCCAGTTCAGCACGTGGGTCCTGCCTGGGCCGGAGCCGGGACTCGATCCTCGGTCCTCATGGCCTCAAAGCGAGCGCTCAACCCGCTGAGC
>PVKE010020982.1:8489-27067 GCA_004027555.1 Craseonycteris thonglongyai
AAAAAAAAAAAAAAAAAAAAAAAAAAAAAAAAAAAAAAAAAAAAAAAAAAAAAAAAAAAAAAAAAAAAAAAAAAAAAAAAAAAAAAAAAAAAAAAAAAAAAAAAAAAAAAAAAAAAAAAAAAAAAGAAATGAAAAACATAATTGTTGACGTTTAAAAAATCAAAGAAAGATGTAATAGCAAATTCGGCATAGCCAAAGAGAATTTAGTCAATTGGAAAATATATCTGAAGAAATTACCCAGAATTGCACAGAAGATGAAACATATGAAAAATAAATTAAAAGAAACAGGGTATAAAGAATGAAAAGGAAAGAAATTGTGGAGAAGTGGTGGAGAAATGGTAAACAAACAAGGATGTCCACTTTTGCCACTTCTATTCAACATTATACTGAAAGTTATAGCAAGACAAATGAGGCATGAAAAAGAAATAAAAGGCATTTAAATTGGGAATAAAGAAGTAAAACAATTCTTCGTTTAATATGTAGAAAATCCTAAGGAATCCACATACACAAAATTACTAGAGCTAATAAATAAATTCAGCAAAGTTGCAGGACACATGATCAACACACAGAAATTAGTTGTATTTCTATACACTAACAATGAAAAATCTGAAAAGGAAATTAAGAAAACAATTTCATTTACAATAGCATAAAAAAGAAAATATTTAGAAATAAATTTAACCAACGAGGTGCAAGGCTTGTACATGGAAAACTATAAAACATTGCTGAAAAAATTGAAGATGACCTAAACAAATAAAAAATTATCCTGAGTTCATGGATTGGAAGACTTAATATTGTTAAGATGACAATATCCAAAGCTATCTACAAATTCAGTGCAATTCCTATCAACATCCCAATGGACATTTTTGCAAAAATGGGCAAGCTGATCTTAAAATTCATGTGGAATTACAAGAGACCCAGAATAACCAAAAGAATCTTGAAAAGGGGGAAGCCGGGGTGGCCCAGCAGGCTAAGCCCTCACTTTGCAGCCCCGGGGACTGAGGACCGAATCCAAGCCCTGGCTTATGCAGGCCCATATGCTGAACTGGGGTGTGCTTCCCATGTGGGAGACCCCCAGTTCAGTTCTCACCCCCTAGTTCGGCCCCTGGATCGAGGGGTTGTGCCTCCCATTTGGGAGGCCCCCAGCCCAGTTCCCGCCCTGTGCAGCCCCCACCCACCTGTGTGGAATGAAACCATGTTGAAATTGAGGACATACAACTATGGAGACTGCTCTGGGCCCTCCCCCTTCTCTCTGTCTCTCTGTATTTCTCTCTGTCTTTGTTTCTCTCTATCTCTGTCAAAAACAATAAAATAAATCTTGTTTAAAAAAAACAGTGTGGTACTAACATAAAGATAGACAGATCAGTAGAATATAATTGAAGTCCAGAAATAAGCCTATAGATCTATAATAAATTGATTTTCAATAAGGGTGCCAAGACCATTCAATGGGAAAAGAATCCCTTCAACAAATAATGCTGGGGAAACTGGATATCCACATGCAGAAGAATTGTTACCACACACCATATGCAAATAATTAATTCAAAATGGATCAAATACCTAAATATAAGAGCTAAAACTATAAAACTCTCAGAAGAAAATATGGGGGTAAATATTTGTTTAAAGATTTATTTTATTGTTTTCAACAGAGAGAGATAGAGACAGAGAGAGACAGAGAGAGAAGGAGGAGGGCCCAGAGCAGTCTCCATAGTTCTACATCATTAATTTTTTGACATCGTTTCATTCCACACAGGTGGGCGCTGGGCTGTGCAGAGCAGGAACCCAGTTGGGGGCCTCCCGCATGGGAGGGGGAAGCACACCCTTGCAAGTTGGGGGTGGAACCAGGGGCCTCCCACGTGGAGGCTCATCCGGGCAGGACCCAAGCGGGACACACACACACACACACACACACACACACACACACACGGGAAGCACACCACAGGTCAGCATATGGTTCCGCATGGGCCAGGTCTGGGACCAGGACTTGATCCTCAGACCTCAGGGCTGCAAAGCAAGTGCTCAACCTGCTGAGCCATCCTAGCATCCCCCAGGGGTAAATATTAATGACCTTGGATTTGACAATGCTCACCTAGATGTGACACCATGATCACAAGCAACAAACGTAAGCTAGGTAGTAGACGTCTTCAAAAAACTTTTGCCATCAAACAGCACTATTAAGAAAAGACAACCCACTATATTGAAAAGACAATCCACTGTATGAGAGAAAATATTTGTTAATCATATGTTTGATAAATGATATAATATTCAGGATATGAGAAAAACTCTTAAATTCAACAACAAAACAACAACCAAATTTAAAATTTGGCTAAGGACTTCAACAGGTATTTTTCCAAGGAAGATATACAAATGGCCAACAAATGCATGAATGTCAACATCCCTAGTTATTAGGGAAATGCAAACTAAAACCACAATGAGATATCACTTCACAGCCAGGGTGGCTATATTTTTTTTAAATACGGAAAATAGAAAGTATTAGCAAGGATGTAGAAAAATGGAACCCACATTCCTGATGGGAATGTGAGATAAGGCAGCCACTATAGAAAACATTTTGGTGGTTCCTCAATAAGGTAAACATAGAATTACCAAATGATCCATCAATTCCTCTACGGGGTAGGTACCCAACTGAATTTGAAAATAGGCAATTAACAAAACTTTTACATGAATGCTCATAGCAGCACTATTCATAATAGCTAACTGATGAAAATGACCTAAATGTCTATCAACTGATGGATAAACAAAATTTGGTTTATCCACACAATAGAATATATGTTTCAGCCATAGACGAATAAAAGTACCGATACGTGCTGCAACATGGATGAACCTTTAAAACATGCTGCATGAAAGAAGCCAGACATAAAGACCACATATTGTGGGAAGCTGGGATGGCTCAGCAGGTTAAGCTCTTGCTTTGCAGCCCGAGGACCGAGGATCGAATCCTGGCTCCAGCCCATACTGACCCATATGCTGAACTGGGGTGTGCTTCCCATGCAGAAGGCCCCCCCGCCCAGTTCCCCATTCTGCGTGGCCCCTACCCACCTGGAAAGAAACCATGTTGAAAACTGTTGACGTACAACTAGGGAGACTGCTCTGGGTCCTCCCCCTTCTCTCTGTCTCTCTCTGTCTCTGTCAAAAAACAATAAAATAAATCTTAAAAAAAAAAAACAAAAAACACATATTGTATGGTTCTATTTATGTGAAATACCCAAAATAGGTAAATTCATAGAGACAAAAAACATATCAATGATTACCAGAGATGTCCTTTGGAGAAATAGAAATATTCTGCAACTAGATAGCAGTAAATGTACTAAATGCCCCTAAATTTTACACTTTAAAATCATTAAGGTGGTAAATTTTGCTTTATGTACATTTTACCACAATTAAAAGAAGCCAGAAGGCACATGTATTATCAAAATAAGAGTAATGAACTGACAGCTGATTTCTAAACAAGAATGAAAGTCAGAAGATAGTTAATGATATCTTTTTTTTAAGATTTATTTTACTGTTTTTGACAGACAGAGACAAAGAAAAGGGGGGGAGGGCCCGGGGGGGAGGGCCCAGAGCAGCCTCCATAGTTGTATATCATCAGTTTTCAACATGGTTGGGTTCCACACAGGTGGGCGGGAGCCGCACAGGGTAGGAACTGGGCTGGAGGCCTCCCAAACAGGAGGCATGCCCCTGTGAGCTGGGAGACAAAATAGGGGCCTCCCACATGGGAAGCTCACCCCAGCAAGAACCAAACTGGGGGCCACACCCCAGTTCAGCATATGGGTCCACATGGGCCAGTGCCTGGATTTGATCCTCGGACCCAGGGACTGAAAAGCAAGTGCTTAACTCGCTAGACCATCCTGGCTTCCCTAATGATATTTTAATGATACTAAAAGAAAAAATCTGAAACCTACCTAGAGAAAAACAATCAAGTATCAATTTTGTTCATGCATTAAAGCAATAACTAAACAATTTTCCAACACACATGAGTGGTTTTACCACCCAGTAAAATCCTGCCAACATAAAAAATAAAAGTATATTTATTAATCTTATCTCAGTAAATCTGAAAAATAAGGTAAAATGGATTAAGTCATAGTAAATATAACTTACTCAAGAAGAAATAGGAAACCATGAAATTACAACAACATTTGAGAAATTAAATTGGTGTTCAAAAAGCTCCCTACAAAGACAACTCCAGATCCAGATGGATACACTAAAAACTCTACCAAATTTTCAAGGGAGAGATAATACCAATATTACAAAGATTCTTCTAGAGAATGGAAAGTGATTGTATATTATCCAATTGTATTTATGATTACAACAAAACCCAACAAGGACAATTTTATTAGAAAGGAAAATAATAGGCCAATTTTATTCATGAACATATATCAAACAAAATATTAGTCAGATTTATTTTAGGAATACAATGTTGGCTTAACATTAGAAAATTAATCTATCACATTAATGAGTTGAAGGATTATGTGACCAGTAAATGCTGAAAAAAGCATTTCATAAAATTCAACATCTATTCTTAATGAAAAATATAGCAAACTAACACTAGAAGGGAAATTATTTAATCTCATAAAGGTTATTCACAAAAATCTTACAGCAAATATATTTTATCTGAAACACGAAAAAGCTTTCCATTTGAGGTTAGAAATAAGATAGGATGCCCACTGTACCAGTTATGTATTGCTGCATAACAAACTATCCCAAAACTTGGTCACAATTTTGTGGGTTGGAATTTAGGTTGGTCTGGCTGGCTGGTTTGTCTGTGATCCATGTGACATCAGTGGGGATGGAAGGATGGATCCCCTTCCTCGATGGTCTGAGAGTATGTGGGACGAGAAGTGGCAGATTTGGAAAGACACTGCTTCTGGTGAAGGGGGTACACATCTTGAAGGCTTGATGATAAACAACAACAAAAAAAGGCAAATGGTGAAAATGAAGTGGTCTATAAAAGCAAAAAGAAATCACAAGAAGCAAACCTCTTCCTGTCCCATCTATTAAAGACATTGTACTTCACTTTATCAACAGTGGAAGGTGCTCCTAGACTAAGAAATCTAATTAGCTGCTGAAACCTCCTATTTCTGCCTACGTAAAATGACCTCTTATTGCTGGAACAAGAAAATATAAGAAATTTCTAAATGAACAGAAAATGGCAGATGAGATTTTAAAAATATTTTTGTTCTTGATTTTCACTTCCTCCTTCCTTGAAAAGCCTATTGACTCTCGGCTTGGCAACAGTACTTATTTTGACTAATGGAATGTAAGTAAACATCACTTCCAAACAGAAGCTTCAAATGTGATCATGAGTTTGACTCAGTCTCTTGTGCATCTGCCTTCTGCCATGAGAAAAAAAATGTAGAAGAAATTGCAAACTTAGCAAATTAATTTACAACTATCAATATACTATTTAATTGCTAGTAAGAAACTTTAATGAATGCTAACCCCATTGGATGAAAGCTTGATGGGGAACAGAATATTTACATAGTCTCAAAGTATCACCCCACAAATTGTTTGTTATGAAAGGGAAATGGCTACCTTTATAACAGAGAGATCTGGTGGAACATTGCATTAGCAATAATGGGACAAGCTGCTATGACATCATATGTCCTCTGATGTGATGTGGTGAGAAGGGCACATCACCTACTTAGTATTCTCATTTAAAATGTGTGACCAAAATCTAATAATGAAAAACAGTCACACAAATTCAGAATGTGGGACATTCTACACCACAATGGTCTTAGACTTTTTAAAATTTCAACATCATGAAGGACAAAAAAATATCAGAGGTTAAGAATCTGTTTTAGATTAAAGGAGATGCAAAGAGATAGAATAGGTAAATGCAGTGTGTGATCTTTTATTAAATTCTGGATTTAAAAAAACATATAAAAGATATCATTGTGGTATCAATATTATATTTGTTGGGTATAATAATGTTGTTCCTATGGTTATGTAGAAAAATCTCCTTATTTTTAGGTTTGGCACCCTGAAATATTTGGGAGTAAAAAGCCATGATATTTACAACTTCCTTCCAAGTAGTTCAGATTGTGTGTGTGTGTGTGTGTGTGTGTGTGTGTGTGTGTGTGTGTGTGTGTGTGTGGAGAGAGAATGAATGTAAATATCTCAATATGTTAGCAATTGATGAATCTAGGTGAATGATTTGTGTTCATTGTATTGCTCTTTTAATGTCTTGAGGCTGATATTTCAAAATAAAAACTTGAGGGGCAATAAGAAGGAATAAATTTCACAGATGTGCAAGCTTCCAAATATACCATAAACGTGTCAAAGAATATCAGAACAGGGACCTTAATGTTTTCCAAAGCTTTTCTCAAACTTAAAGAAATGTTTATATTTGTCATGTATATACTATGCTATATCTATATATTCTACATGTGGAAGATATATCAGTGACCAAGGTCTCTGTCCTCATGGAGCTAACATTTGGCAATGAAAGAAGTGAAAACAGTCAATAACTATGTAAACAGATAAATGAGAAGATACTAAATGCTATGAAGAAAATGAACAAGTTGAGATTTAAAGTCAACAAGAGTCTTACTGTAGATGGCATCACTCTCTCTAAAGAGATGATATTTAAACTGAGACCCAAAGGTAAAAAAATGAGTAGCAGAAAGGGTAAGAATATTCCAATTAGAGGGAACCATGTATACAAAAGTTCCCATGATTAAAAAATAGAAAACTAGTTAGCATTGTCCAGGAACTAAAGATAAAGGCCAGGGAAGCCAGGATGGCTCAGTGGGTTGAGCACTCGCTTTGCAGCGCCAGGGACCAGGGATTGGGTCTCGGCCCCGGCCCATGCGGAACCATGTGCTGAACTGGGAGCTCCCCCAGTTCAGTTCTCTCTCTGTCTCTGTCTCTGTATCTCTCTCTCTCTCTCTCTCTGTCAAAAATAAAAATAAATAAAAATATATTAAAGACAAAGGCCTTCACAGCAGGCAAGCAGGGTGCTCTTAACTGTAAATGTTACATCTGCTTTCCCTGGCCATGTTGGGGAAACGTTTTTGTTTTTTTTCCCTATCTGACACCTGGTAAATGCTATCTTTCCTCTTTCAGGTTTTTCAGGGAAATCAGGACTCCTTCACACCTGTGGTGAACTCTCTAGAACCACCGCTACTGACTCGCTACCTTAGAATTCACCCACGGAGCTGGGTACACCAGATTGCCCTGAGGCTGGAGGTTCTGGGCTGCGAGGCACAGCAGCTATACTGAGCATGAGAAAAAATGAAACATGAGACCTATGGCATTTTGAAAAGAATATTATAGTCCTGAGGCCTTCCTAAATTCTCCTAATCCAATAAAAGGACTATAATGTAGAATTCCCTTCATAAAAAGTAGTAAAATACAATTGTTTATACCAAGTCTGAGAATTAAGTTTGCAAATTTTTTATCGTGTGCTTACATTGGTAGCACTGTACAAACAACTCAGTAAGGTTTCATAACCTTGGTATATCAGTGTCTCACAGCTGTGTTTCTGCCAACATGGGGCAGTGTCTTGCTGAGTGACGTTCATTATTGTTGTTCCATGCTTTTCTGTCTCGTTTCAAGAATGTCGGGGCTTGAATTAGAGCAACAAACAAACATTAAATTTCTTGTTAAACTTGGCCAGAGTGGAAGTGAAATCAGGAACATGTTAGTCCAAGTTTATGGGGATAATGCCATGAAGAAAACAGCAGTATACAAATGGATTCAGTGTTTTTCTGAGGGAAGAGAAAGCATCACTGATGTAGAGAGATCAGTGAGGTCAATAATGAGCACAACTGATGAAAACTGCAAAAAGTCTTCGAATTATGTGTCAAAATCTTTGGCTGACTGTGAGAAGCATAGTAGATCAAATAAACATCGACAGAGAAACAGGAAAATCTTAACTGAAAATCTTGGCATGAGAAAGGTGTGTGCAAAAATGGTCCCAAAGGAGTTCACTGATGAACAAAAGCAAAGGAGAGTCAAAGTTCACAAAGACCTTGGGGAGAGGAAGGATGATGTTTTGGGTCACGTTATCTCTAGTGATGAAACATGGGTGTACCAATACAACCCTGAAACAAAGCATCAAAGTGCATAATGGAAGTCAGCCAATTCTCCACCACCAAAACAGTTCTGTCAGTCCAAATCAAGAGACAAAATGATATTACTAACCTTTTTTGATATCAAATAAATTGTTCATTATGAATTTGTACCTGCTGGACAGTCAACCAAATTGACTATTTGGAAGTGCTGAAAAGGCTGTGTGAAAAAGTTATATGAAAACAGCCTGATTTTTTTTGCCAACAACTCATGGCTCCTGCCTTGAGACAATGCACCAGCTCACAGTTTTTAGCTAGTGAACAAATAACTGTATGGGAACTCCTTCCCTACTCATCTGATTTGGCCCCCAATGACTTTTTTCTTTACCTGGAGATAAAGGAAATATTGGAAGGAAGACATTTTGATGACATTCAGGATATCAAGGTTAATACAACAATGGCTCTGATGGCCATTTCAGAAAAAGAGTTCCAAAACTGCTTTGAAGGGTGGATTAGGTGCTGGTTTCAGTGCATTGCTTCCCAAGGGGAGTATTTTAAAGGTGACTGTAGTGGTAGTCAGCAATGAGGTATGGAGCACTTTTTCTAAGATAAGTTTGCAGATCTCATATAGTGTACAATTTTATAGAATTGCCTTCAGTGTCCTCCCACCCCTATTAACATGGTGCCACTAAGATAACCAACCATCCCAGTTTGGCCTGGACTGTCCCAATTATAGCAAAACCCTGGCCAGTCCCCTTGCCCCTCCCTCCTGGGCCCAGGCCATTCCCTAACTCCAGGTCAACATCCCTCTCAGACTTGCCTTCTACCTTCAAGCCTGGCCTCCCAGTTACTTCCTGCCCCACAGCACCATTTTCCTATGTAATTAAACTACAGAATCCAAGCAGACACTCAGTAAAGCCTCCCCAATTACTTGTCATTATTCCTGTGTTTTCTGGGCGTGGTGCACCCTAAGTAACTGTTGAGCATTTGTTGCAGCTGCTCCCAGATTGGCCCTGCCTTCCAATGTAGTTAGGCAAGAAGAAATGAGGAAACCCATCTGGAAAGCATTGTCCTCCTGACAAATTAGGTCTCTCACACAGCCACCACTTCCTCATCTGTAGAAAAACAATGTGTTTGAAGTTGAAAGAAAATATTCATGATGTAAGCATTTTAGATTAGGCTTCATACATTTAAGATAAAACTCTCACTTTTTAATTATCCTGGTCAATCTTGGAACAAAACATATTTGGAAATTAAATCATATCACCACAGCCTTGAAGTTAAAAGGCAAGTCATTTTGACAATCTGCAAAATGAAGATAATATAAGAACTATTACAGGGGAAGCTGGGATGGCTCAGTGGGTTGAGCGCTCACTTTGCAGCGCCGGGGACCGGGGATCGAATCCCGGCCCCGGCCCGTGCGGATCCATATGCTGAACTGGGAGCTCCCTGAGTTCAGTTCTCTCTCTGTCTCTGTCTCTGTATCTCTCTCCCTCTGTCAAAAATAAAAATAAATAAATAAAAATATATTTTAAAAAAAAGAACTATTACATTAAAATGTATTTGTGTCTCCTTAAAGATAGATATAATTATCTAACTTGGCCATCTTTGGGCATTGTTAGTGGTACATTCTTACCTCAAACACTAGTGTTCTTAAACTGAGGCCATAGATGGGGTTCAAGAACCCACAAATCCCCTGAATTAGATACACCATTATGAATGCATATGTGCACTTTTTTGACAGGAGTGTCCAAAGATTTAATAAGATTTTTAAAGAGTGAATGGCTTTAAAAATCTCAGGATGTAGAAATAAAGCCATTTATTTTGTCTTAATTCTAATCAACAACAACAACAAAATAGATTAGGATCACAAAAGTAATGGGAACCTTGAAATAAAATGTCAATGTTCCCTTGAAGTGGTGGTGACCAAGAAAGGTAATGATCATAATAGGCTTCTAAGGAACATATTTTTAATATTTCCACAGAGAAATAAGCAAAACCCATGGCTATCTGGGTTAGGAGATACAATACCATAATTCTGATAATGCATTCATTTTACTCTCTCTCTCTCTCTCTCAGCTAATTTCCTGCTGAAATGACACCACAAAAATGTAACAGGGTTAAGCTCTATGCCATGACTGAAAACTAGAATCCCACTTACATAGTTGAAATATCAAGAAGTCAGAGGAAAACTGGGCTCGTGAAAGCAGAGAGAAAACACCCCAGTCTGCCATGTAACCACACAAGAGCAACCTCCACCTTGCTCTTTGGCCAATAGCTAAGGGTTTGAGGAGTTTACTGCTTCTTACATATGCCTGGCCCTTCTCTGTGACACAGGAACATCTCCTGGATGGTAAAAGGGGCTAGAGGCAAGGATAAGCCATAGAACGGGTGGAAGAAACACCCAAAGTTTGTAATTCAGGGCAATTTGAAAACAGGAGATCCAAGGATAAGAGAAAAATTCATTGCAATCTCAGAAAATGCAAGAGAATAATTGCTTTTCTCCCCCACACTGGAGCATTTTCTAATAATCCTGCTTGACCCTGATGTGACCCTACCATAGCTATCAGAGTATAATCACAATCCACAACTGATGACGATGCAAATGAATTATTGTCCTATAAAATTCTGTTAAGGCTAGAGGTTAATTTACAGAAATCAATAACTTGTTTTGCTTTAGAGCCTGGTAGAGAAATTAACCCCATAGGTGATACGGTTTTATTTTTGGTAAAAGGTTAAGTACTCTTCTGTCTAATTTAATAATATTATTATGGCATTCTTTTCCCATTGACTATATACCTCTCTATTTCTCAAATGTTCTTGGAACCAGATGTTTTGTCTTCCTGCCAGTTTCCAATGAACAGTTAAATAAAACAGAGTTTTATGTAAAAACTTTGAGAGTTGTATTTTTTTTTTTACTGGAAATAAAAATGTGAACAGTGATTTTAAAGAAAAATAAACAGAGGTACTGCATAGTAGGATGAACACTTTAGAAAAACAAATTACTAAATTATAAAAACAGATTAAATTGAACTCAAAGTAAAAAGTGATATAATTTATGAAAGGTAAAATAAAATTTTTAAGACTATAAATGAGGGGAAGCCGGGATGGCTCAGTGGGTTAAGCGCTCATTTTGCAGTGCTGCGGACCGAGGATTGAATCCCGGTCCTGGCCCTGGCCCGTGCGGACCCATGTGCTGAACTGAGGAGTTCCCCCAGTTCAGTTCTCTCTCTGTCTCTATATCTCTCTCTCTCTCTCTGTCAAAAACAATAAAAACAAAAAATAAATAAATAAATAAATAAAACTATAAATAAAACCTTGATCCAAAAGAAGCGCTTATAGAGAGAGAGAGACTGAGAGAGCAATGGGGAATTGTTGTTCAGCAAGTGTAATTTCAGTTATGCAGGATGAATAAGTTCCAAAGATCTACCATACAACATGGCACCTATAGTTTACAATGAGGTATTGTGCACTTCAACATTTAAGAGGGTAGATCTCATGTTATGTGTTCTTACCACATTGAAAATTGGAAGGCTTGAAGGAAAGATCAAAGTGCATGTGGTCAAGTAAAACAACAGGAGAAAATGTCTTTGAGATAAAATAATATTAAGACAAATTTGAGTCCTCAGATCAAACAGTCTCTTCATGCAAGGCAGAATTAAAGAAAAGACCAGAACAGAATATAGCCTGGGACCAATGTTAAATTCCAGGGATAATGTATAAGAATGAGATTGTACATTGTTTACTGGCATAAACCCAGTCAAGTAGGAAAACAGACACTTGTTAATGCCAGAGAATTCACATCATTTTATAATTCGGGCTGAGTTATTTATAAAATCACTGAGATATAGCAAGTTAATTATCAGAATATTGGTGAGCAAGTTCAATATCCTATGATAAATATAGTTTGTAACTTTAAATGAACCTATATAATTTTCTGTCATAAACATTTTATCAAACATAACCTCAAGATTATAAATCAACAATCTTTGAAAGAGACATATTAAAACAAGTCTATCTCTCAATGTGCTATTATAGAAAACTTCATATCCCTTTTAGTAAACAGAATACATAGAAACCTAGCTTTATAATGACAAGACACAGATTAAGGGCATGCCAGGATGGCTCAGAGGGTTGAGCACTCCCTTTGCAGCCCCAAGATCCTAGGATCGAGTCTGGTCCCAGCCCCAGCCCATGCAGACCCATATGATGACTGAGGTGTACTTCTCATGCGGGAGGTCCCCAGTTAGGTTCTTGTCCCTTGGTTTGGCCCCTGGCTTGAGGGGGCGTGCCTCTCACGTGGGAGGTCCCCAGTCCAGTTCCAACCCTGCACGTCCCCCATCCATCTGTGTGGAACAAAACCATGTCGAAAACTGATGACATACAACTAGGGAGATTGGTCTGGACCCTCTCCCTTCTCTGTGTGTGTCTCTCTCTTTGTCTCTGTCAAAGACTGTCTCTGTCAAAAACAATAAAATAAATATTTTTTAAAAATAAAGCAACAGTAATTAAGATAATGTAGTATTGAAACAAGGATAGAGCAATAGCACATTTTAGAGTCCAGAAGTAGAACCACATATATATGGACACTTGATTTATGACAAAATAGCTCTCTGGAGCAGTGGTACGGGGTCAGTCAGAAATGCATATCAGAAAGTAAAATTTGACCTCTTTCTCACATCATACACACACACACACAAAGAAATCAATTCCAGATATATTAAAGCTCTATGAATAGCAAACAATAAAACTTCTAGGAGGTGAAAGCCTCAGGTCATTCACAGATTTCTTAAACAGGACCCCAAAACTACTCACCAAAAAAAATTGAAAAAGTTGACTACATTTGCATGCAGATCTTCTGTTCATCCATAGAGTAAAAGAAAATATTTATAGTATGCATAATTGATGAATGCATGTGTAGCAGGTGGAACTCTCTTATGCTGAGCACACATACCCTAAGGCAATTTTGTTGGGTAATGACCTAAGAGTAGAATTGCCATGTGAATCAAAAGAGAGGGAAGTTCTATTCATAACAGCTCCAAACTAGAAACAATCTTTATTGTTTATGTTTCTTAGTGGGTCATTTTCATTGCTGCATAGTATTCCATTATATAATAGATGCCATAATATATTTATCCATTGTTTTTCTAATAGAACCCTTACTGATACATCATTTATGCCAGTTAATCTATGAAGGTGATCATCTTTTTCATAAGACAAGTGCTCTAAGCCCTGAGCTATGAAGCCTACTTATTAAGTACCTTAAACTATTGTCATATACATTATAAAATGCATTACCTAATTTGTCATTAATCTTCTGCTTTTCTTTACAATATTTTGCTGTATGAAAGCCTTACACTTTTATGCAATAAATTTGTCAGTATTTTCATTTGTGGCTTTTGAGCTTAAAGTAGCTTTTTCCCACATTAAGGTAATAAAACTACCTACCCATATTTTATTCCAATATGTCCATATATAGTTTTATATTTGTTTAGTCCTTAATCCACCTAGATTTTATTTTTGTGTATGAGGCTCTAACTTTAGTTCATCCAAATGAACAGCCAATCATTATCTTAAACCATCTTTCTTCTCTCAACTGATATAAAATGTCACCTTTATCATCTATTAAAGTTCTACCTATACAATATTATAAGCTGTAGTAAATACCACATGGCATATAAAGTATCTTAGAATCATTTAAGCCTAAGAAGATGCAGCTATTGTAAAGACGGGTTTCAGTATCAACACAGATGTTTATGCAAAGACAGAAAAAGATGTCTATATTCTTAACTGTCAAAGAGAGACTGGGTGAGGATCAACTGCAGTAGATGACATCATAATACATGGTAGAATTCTATTTGGAACTTCAGAGACTTTAGAAAACAATTCTGGCCAGTTTCTTCTGCCACACTCTGAAGACTGAGGCCTAATTCACTTGTTTCTTTGGATCCCTTGGTGCTAAGTCCATTTTCAGGTAAGTGGTTTCCCACCTGACATGGCTCTCTTTAAGCCCTGTCAAACAGTGAATGAATGTATCTGTTATAAATGTCTTCACTAATAGAAAGCTGAAATTATCATGGCTGAAATTGGGTTTTATTTTTCTCATACCAAGCAGTCCAGAAGTGTTTAGGGGCTTGAAAATGTCAGAGCCAGAATAGATGTCATTTTCATGGCCTTTTCCTTATGTAAATTGCCTCATGGTCACAAGATGGCTGCTTCAACTTCAGGTAACAATGTCTGAGGCAGCACAAAGGGAAAATGGGGGAAAAGCCGGGACGGCTCAGCGGGTTGAGCGCTCGCTTTGAGGCCACGAGGACCGAGGATCGAATCCCGGCTCTGGCCCAGGCAGGACCCACGTGCTGAACTGGGGAGTTCCCACAGTTCGGTTCTCTGACTGCCTCTGTCTCTGTCTCTCTCTCTGTCTGTCAAAAGTAAAATAGAAATAAATATGCACTGAAGACAAAAAGATAGTTTCTCTCTATAGATGTGAAAAGATATAAAAAAAAAAAAAAAAGATTTGAAAAGGAAAATGGTAGCTCCATCTCTTTGATTATTACAGCGGAAAGTCTTCTCAGAAGCTATCCAATTTCTGTTACACTTCATTGTCCAGAATTATGTCAACATAGCCATCGCTGGCTGCAAGGATGTCTACGAAAGGGAGGCTTCAGCTTTCTAGCTTGTCTATTACATGTAGTAAATAAAACGGGGGTGGGGATGACTGTTGGCTCAAGCAATGAACAATATATACCAAAATTCACCATCCACTAATTCACTCAAAAAAATATTTATTGAGCATCTGAACACTCTATGTGCTAGATACTGTTCAGCAGTGAACAAAACAGACAAAAATCTCTGCCCTCATGTGCTGACATTCTAGTCAAGAAAGACATAGACTAAATCAAAAAGTTAAAATATATATTATACCCAATTATGATGACGTTTATGGAGAAAGATCAAGCAGGAAAGAATTAGGAAGTTTGTGGGAGAATGGTGCAATTTTCATAAAGGGTTCTCAGAAAAATCTTCATTGAGAAGGTGACATTTGAGCACCTGAAGGAGGTGAGAGAATGAGTCATGAGAATATCTGGGGTGGGTGGAGGGGGAGAGCATTCCTTACAGAGAGAATAATGAATGGAGAAGCCCTGAGGTAGGAACACATCTGACTATTTCAAGGAGAAATGAGTTTCAGTTGGAGTGATCAAGAGGAGAAAATAGGCTGTGAGTTTAGGGAAATAAATAGCACATAATCTGACTTACAACAAAGCAAGATCTCTTTGGCTGTTCAGGGGAGGAGACTCAAAGGAGGTAAGGATGGAAGCAGGAAGACAGAGACACTGGTGGGCAGTAATGGAGGTGGTCACAAGTGGCAGGATTATGAGTACACTTTGTAGATAAAGTGAGCCAGGCTTTTTTGATAGATGAGATGTGGGAGTGAAAAAAATTAGTCCAAGGTGATAACACAGGTCCTGGCTTGAAGAACTGAGTTGGAGAAGTCTGAAGGGGGATCTAGTTTAGAAAATACTGTCAGGTATCTGACCTGATAGAGCATAGTGTTTGTTTTGTGTTGTTTTGTTTTTTAGAGGGGAAATGTATTTTGCTTTGAAAACTGGCTGTGTTTGGGATCCAAACAGAATCTGTCAGTGAATTATTCTTGCGTTCATGACAGATGAGAAGCTTTTTGCTGTAAAAATTAACCCATTGTTCTCTAACTTTTCAGACAAAGCTGCCTTGGAAAGAGCCAAGTGAAGAGCCATCTCCTCTTGGCTGAGTGCAGATCAGTGGCCCTCAGGGAAGTCATGGAACCCCAGAAGCTGCTGTACGTTGGGTTTCTGTTGTGGTCTCTGACTTGGCTGTTGTTGGAGACTGCAGCTTCCTCTCAGTCACCTTTATCTGCTGTTGGAATACAAGATAAATCAGGATCGAAACCACGCTCAAGGGGTATACAAGTACTTGCTGTTAGGATAAATGTTCCTCTCTTCCCAAGAAATAATATTCACGTCTCAGGTCAGAAAAAAACACATTTTGTATTTAAAAATAGTTTTCACAGGAAAGAAAGCTATTCTAGTTTTGTTCAATTTATTAATAGTTCAACAAGCACTAACCCACTTACTATGCGCCAAGCCATTTGTTGAATGGCATGGACTACAAGTTCACAAATGAACTGCCAAAGCCATAGTTGCCAACCTTCCATGGGATATAACAAATGTTCCCTGAGGACAAAAGGATAATTAAAGTTGTTTTGGTGGTGGGGTCCGTAAACACTTGACGAAAAAAGTGAAATTTAAGCTAAACCTGATGACCCACTGATCCATGGCTTAGGTACTCCCAAAGTCTAGCTTCCACCACATACACGTGCCACTCAGACCCTTTCCAGAGCACCAGCTCTGGGAACTGTCGTGCTGGTGAGTGGTAAACCCTCTTAACTCTACACCACACACACTTTGGTTTTCTCTACCTCTTTCCCTGGGGTTAAATCATGGTATTTTCTCCTTCCTCTAGATCCAAAATACCTAATATCTCAAAATCTTGAGGCTTACCTTCATCAACAGATTCCCTTTAAACTTCCTTGTGTCAGTTGGCCTGGTCTCTTCACTTCCAGAGCTTCTAGGGCTGCTGCCTTCTTTTTCTTCCTGGAACACTCACTGCCCTCAGCCTCCTACAGTATATTTCCAAATATACTCTAGGAAACAACACATTGGTTGTTAATTCATGCTTCTCTTTCACAAAGTACCCCATTTATTCACCAAAGCCTCAAAACATCCCTTAAGCCAGCTGTCTAAGGCAGAGCTTATTGTCCCTATTTGACTTATGAGGAGGCAAAGATGATATCTGTTTGAGGGTATCTTTTCTTTCTTTTTTTTAATGTATATCCCTTGAACATCATAGAGACAGCACAGAAAAGTAGACAAGGATATGGACTCTGGGCAACTAGAAGAGCATTATATCTGGGACAACTATTTGAACTTTAACCAGGGTTCAAATCACAACCTCATCATTTACTTGACTTCTTCTCAATGAAACTCTGTGCTCTTTCTGCAGAAAACCACGGATGGCTGAGCAACTTCAGGAATTATCTGTGGGATCTCATCCAAAACTCCATGCCTTCAGCAGTCATATTTGCTTTTCTTCTCAGCACATTACTAATGGGGATCCTCTATTGCATCACGTAAGCTATTGTGGGATGAGGAGAGAGGAGGAGAGAGGGAACTTGAGGAAGAGGCAGGAACAACCAGGTTCCTCAGCAGACTGCACATCAGTAATTAAGGCAAACTTTTTAAGGAAGATGATTCTGGGAACAAAACTCTGAAAGGCCATACAACCCCCTTTTAAAAAGTCTCCTCTACTTTCTTTTTTCCCTCCACCTGCTCTGTCCCTTACCAAGGATTTACAACCAGTTTTGATGCAACTGATCTTTTTTTTTACTAACTTCATTAGCTCCTAATTATCCTTCCCTTTGGTTTAAGAACTATATATGCAAAATATGTAATTAACTGTTTTCAATTGCCTGAAAATTTACCAAAATATTTATATACATAAATCATATGAAGCCAAAGAGATTCCTGAAATAGTTAACAATATAATTAAGCATAGCTAGAAAAGACTAAATTTCATTAATTCACATGGTACTTACCAAGAGATAACTACCTGAATGTCTCTCTCCAGGTTTCTAAAGAGACAGAGAAATGACAATAATTACAACTGGTGGGTCAGGGCTACGGTGGGAGACAGTCCAAATGGGGAAACCTATGAAAGTGGGTGATTGAAAAGACTAAAGAAAGCCTTGTGTAGTAAAAGACTGTTGAAAATTTCACAATCTAATAAAGTGACTGAGGACAAAGATCAGGTTAAGGGTGTGGTGTCTCCACCTAGGACTCCTAAAACCTCAAAATTATTACAACAATCAAGAACTGTATCCAGGAAACAACCTTAGATGTGGTTACTGACATATCAAACTTATTGGAGCCAAATATTTAGAAGTCAGCTAGATTTTTGAGAGAAGCTTATTGTCAAAGAAACCATGAACCATAACAAAATGAGCTATCCATTGTTTGAGCTTTAAAATGGTATTTGGACACAAGCTTTGAAGGCTCCTAGGAGGGCATGCTCCCCAACACTGGCTTCAGATGAGCCTCTCAGAGAGTGGGGAATGGGCCATGGAGCTCCTCCTATACAGCAAGATCCTGACCTCACCAATGTCTGCCCAGCAGGATTCCAGAATTACTACAAAACAGTGACTACTCTGTGTCTCTCAGTCTTCTTCTTTCCAAATGGGAATGTTTATGGTGGTTACCTACCCTCTTCCTGCTCAAACTTTGTATGTGGAGTGTGGACGTCAGGAGCAGATAACTCGTTTCAGTTCATAGGTCATTTAACCAAGAAGAGCTACACCCAGACTTGAGAGAACCAAACATCACCCAGATACTCTGGACTTTGAGCTAGACACAGTGCCAGAGAGGATTTGAGTCTTGGGGGAAAGTTGTGCTACAAGTCAGGTGTTCTGGAAGCAGATAGTAAGATAGGAGTTTGGTATACAAGGGTATTATCAGGCATCAA
>PVKE010020983.1:0-26966 GCA_004027555.1 Craseonycteris thonglongyai
GTTACTTTTCAGTCCCAGGTTTGCTGAAAGGAATTCCACCAATGCAGCATAACCCAGCTGCTATAAGTGTACTCATAGCGATCCAACTGAGAGCACTGTGCTTTTGTAGGCTGGAGTGGGAGACCTGAATACTAGTGCTGGCTCTGCCACTGTGTCACTTTGAGCCTGGCCTTATCTTGGCCTCAATTTTCTCATCTCCAAAATGGGCATAGTGGTTTGGATGATGTCTAAGAGGGTCCTTGTTGCTCTGACATTCTTACATTGGATGGTAAGCATTCAGAAGTTGTTGCAAAATTATTAAGAAATTTTGTGGGGATGGCTCAGCAGGTTGAGCACTCATTTGCAGCCCTGGGGTCTGAGAATCGAATCCCTGCCCTGGCCCATGTGGACCCATATGCTTAACTGGGGTGGGTCCCCAGTTCCGTTCTTGCTGGGGCCCATTAAGGAGGCCCTCAGCCTGGTTCCTGCCCTGCACAACCCTATGCCCACATGTGGAGTGAAGCTATATTGAAAACTAATGCTGTCAACTATGGAGACTGCTCTGGGCCCTCCCCCTTCTCTCTGTCTCTGTCAAAAACAATAAAATAAATCCTAAAAGAAATTTTGTGACCTGATATGTCATGGTTTAGGAGAATGGGGGAGAAAACCCTTTTTTATTTCCCTTGGGAGAGGAAATTGAATTGTACTTTAGTTCCTGTCACCATGAAGGAACTAATATTCAAAAGAACTAAAGAGAGTTATATTTAAACAGCAAATCAAAATGATTGCACTACATTAACACACTTTTTTTTTTATTCAGAAAGTTTTATTTTAATTGGTCACTTCCAATATTTCAGCAGCATGTTTCAACCCTTTTAGGTTAAGTAGTTACAGTGATTCTGAAAGCACTCCTGATTCTTATATGGTGACTGCAAATGCCTTAGACAGAATCTAGCTAGGGTCTGGCTTTGAAGCCCTTGGCTCTTAGGTGGGCTTAAAGGGCCTACATGTTTAATGATGGCAACATGTTGCAGTTGGCTCCGGATCAATTCATTCATTTTTGAGCTCATGGGGAAAAGCATAGCTGTGGCTTGGATATTTATGGTCCCAGAAGCTCCTCCACACTGCTGCCTTTTGTCAGGGGTGGTCTCCATGGCAACCAGGCCAGCGTGGCTCACTTCTATCAATTGCGGAGCACTGGGACTACAGACGTTCAGTCATTCAAATTTGAAGTAACAGGTTTCCATTCATGAATTGGTATCCTTTTTAAACCTAAGGCAGACAATTACATGTGTCTCCTCTCTTTCCCTCCTTTAGTCAACAATAGCAGAACCTATTTCTTTGTTCATGAAACCTCAATCCCACTTATTATTTGATGTATTGCCTCCTTTCATGGCAAGTACAAGACTTGTACCTTCTCTGGAATAAACGTGGATTCAGATTTAGGTTATATTTACTGAGCATGTACTGTATGTATGGTTCACCGAAGAAGGACCATACCGAGTTCTGGTTTAGCAATAGAGTTTATTAGAAACATCCGGGCTGACACCAAAAGAGAGAAAGATGGCGCCGGCCCCTTCTTGGGGTTGGGAGAGCTTTTTATATGCGGGTATCAGAAGAACCAGAAAAGGGGAGTGGAGGAGGGCTATCAGAAAGAATTAGCATCTAGGTTGGGCGTGTTTAGTGGATAATCTGATGCCAAGTCCCAACCACCTCTAGGGTGGAAAGTCCTTGCAGGCTTTTCTCTTCAGGGAGGCACCTGGGGCTGATGCTTTGTCCTGTTTTTTTCTCCTCCCACCATCTCACCCTTCAGCCCTAACACTGAAGTAATGTAGAAAGTCCTGTCAAAGCAATAGACATACATTATTTTAGTTAACTCACAAAATATATGTGTGGATTAAGTATAATGAACAATATTGGGTTTTGGCACACAGTAATCCCTTCTTGAATATTTTTTGAAGAAAGGCATGAAATCACAGACTATCAAGGTCAACCAAGGGCCTTTGGAACACCTTGTCAAACTCCTTCATTGCACAAATGGAGAAATCAAAACCCAAAATACTCTGTGACTTGTGCAAAAACATATTATCAGCCACTAAAACTCAGTTCTGTCCCACGTGGCTCACACTGCCTCATGGAAACTAGGAGATAACACCATCAGATCTCTAACATGTATTACATTTGGACACATTCTTCTGTTTGTTCTGCTGAATGTAGTATCTGGGATCCTCCATGAATGATTCAACAGGAAATCATTTTTGAGAAATTGAAAAATACATTTATTGATGCTTATGTTCAAAAGGCTAAAGTAAAAAGATTTTAACTAGAGTAACTTGAAAGAAATCAACAATAATAAGGCCTGGCTAGGGGTGAGGTGAGGGCAAAGGAAATCAGCAGCTCAGTGGGCCAAAGTGATCCCAAACCTGATTTGTTAGCAGTGCCACATGTAATCAAATACAGGGTGACCGATTCATATCAGCCAAAGTAAAAAACCCTGAGGTATGAACCAGAATACCAGTTCATTAATTCATAAAGGGAAATGTTCTAACAGAGTAGAGTGCATGTGTAGGTTGGTCAGTAACCTTCTAGAAAATTCAATACAGAAGGCTAATTATAATAGAAAAAGTTGCTTGGCAAGCATGAAACCAGAAAAGGGGAAGTATTTGGCTCACTGAAATGACCCCTTCTCCACTGTGGGGATACACTAGTTAAGAAGACATGACACTCATGTTGTCTGGTCTGGGCAACTTCTTCCTTATCCCTGGTGAGTACTGAAGACACTGATGAACTCGTTCTTACAGACCCTGCTGGTTCTAGATTGCAAACTGATAACATTTTTTTTTTCCAAATGGACTATATACCTGGGTTGATGTCAGCTTTTCTAGTTATAGTGACATATCAGTTTGCCTTCAAGGAACCATCACTTTGTCAGACCTCCATAACAGCACAATTACAAGCTCTTGGAGAACTGTTCTGATAAGTTATTCCTTCCATTATGTATTTGTTTTACTTCATTTTCTATGATCAGAAAAGGAAGTCCAAGACCAAACTGAAAGCAGTTCTGGGTTTCATAGGCATATATGTATTGTACATATCAGTAAAACAGTATGATGCTCCCCTTCCCTCCTATATGCCTGGGTAGGGACTTGGGGAGAGAGGGAACAAGAAAGAGAAAAACTCATCTGAAGAATAGGAGTTGGAAAATATACCGCATTTTCCGGCGTATAAGACGACCGGGCGTATAAGACGACCCCCTAATTTTACAGTTAAAACATAGGTTTAGGCCTATATTCGCTGTATAAAACTACAGCCTCGGAAGTGGGGGGTAGTCTTATACAGCGAATATAGGCCTAAACCTATGTTTTAACTAAAATTAGGGGGTCGTCTTATACGCCCGGTCGTCTTATATGCCGGAAAATACGGTAATGAATGCATGAATAAGGGTGGAGAAAAAGAAGTAGTGTTTCTGATGAGTTTTAACTTGCCACCTGATCCTGCATTCTTTCCTTATGAGTGTGGTGCTGGCCTTGTGATGGACTAGACCAAATATCCTGGATACAGATCTAAGAAAATTTGATGTTTTGATGAGAGAGGTAAGAAAGATCTGGAACATGGAATGCTGCTAAGGAGAGAGAATCAGGGAGTTGCCACACTGGAGAAACACAATACCTGATGGTCAATATGAAGTTAACTTCACAATTTTGCAAAGGGCCGGACCTGTAGGAATGGTCACAAATCCCTACCACAGTATATTTATATAATGATTACATTTTATAATCATTTGTATTCTAATAAAATATGAATTCTAGATAGATTTCTCCCTGTAAAGAAAAGGAAAAAAGCAGTATTTATAGAGTGTGCATATTCAAATCTAAAGAGATGGGAAAGTAATTCATAAAGGACCTTGTTCATTTTCAATTCCAAGTGTCAATTTTGAAAATGCATTTTTCCTTAAGTGAGCTTTGTTTTTTCCTTAATCCAATGGACATAACGGGATACCTTGGTATAGATGCCGTATTTTCCTTTTACTGCACACTCTTCACCCCAGCTAATAATTCCAGTTAAGAAACTGATGCCTTCCACTTCAGTAACATGGGGCCCCCCACTATCTCCTTGGCACGAATCTTTACCTCCCTCGTGGTAGCCGGCACAGAACATGTTGTTATGAATGGTGAATTTTGTGGAGCGGAGACATGTGGCTCGGTCAACAAGTGGAACTTGAAGGTACTGAAGAATTAAAGCTGATCTCCCTCTGTTGAAGACTCTCCCCCAGCCACTCACATAGCCAGACCCAAATTTGAGGAAGATGTTCGTGTATTCCCTGTCAGCAATGCAAATAGGTGTGACATAGCTGTTTAGCATTAAGGGTTTATCCAGTTCCAGAAGGGCAATGTCATGGCTGTACTTATTAATAGTTGCGTTGTAGTTGTGGTGAGGAATAGCACGAATCACATTTCGCTTTTGCTCTGTATGTTCCTCCTTCTCAGTGTTATGTTCACCTGTTAAAAATAAATTTCTTTTTCAGTCACTGTCTTTCCCACAAAGAAACACATTTTTTCCAAGTGTCTACTACCTAGTATCACTTATTTAACTGGCATTTCTTATATTTTCAATGGGTGAGATGCCATTTATTTCCCTTCACTCACAAATAATCTTTCACATAAAGAAGTAGATTTTCAGGGGAAGCCGGGATGGCTCAGTGGGTTAAGCGCTCACTTTGCAGCGCCGGGGGCCGAGGATCGAATCCCGGCCCCGGCCTGTGCAGAACCATGTGCTGAACTGGGAGCTCCCCCAGTTCAGTTCTCTCTCTGTCTCTGTATCTCTCTCTCTCCTCTGTCAAAATAAATAAATAAATAAAATATATATTTAAAAGAAAAAAAAAAGGTACGTTTAAAAAAAAAAAAAAAAAGAAGTAGATTTTCAGTGTCCACTTGGCATCATTGGATTAACTGGCAGCCAACTGTCAAAGATCTCAATCTTGGGATGCTGGGATAGCTCAGAGGTTGAGCTCTTGCCTCACAATTGTGAAATCCAGGGTTTGATTCCTGGCCCCGGCCCGTGTAGACCCATTTTCTGAACTGCAGCTCAACTGGTAAGTGCCAGAATGCACTGTGGTGAAGGTTCTCACCTCCCATATGGGAGGCCTCAGTGTCAGTTCCCACCCTGCATGGCCCCACATCCACATGTGTGTAATGAAAACATGTCACAATTAATAATATACAAATATGGAGACTGCAATGGGCCCTCCCCCTGTCTTCCTCTTTCTCTCTAACCTCTCTAACCAATAAAATAAAAAATCTTAAAAAAAAAAAATCTCAATCTTACATTGCTATGATTTTGGTAAAATGTAATGAGGGCTGATGCATACATCTCAAACCAGAAAGAGATTCAGGACCCACCATAAAGATAGTTGTTAAAAGTCTTGCTCTTACAAGTCTTACATTGTTAACAGGTGATAATGAATCTGCTTGTCATGAATTATTCTAGACTCCCAATTTCAAATATTTGACCTCCTTGGGGGGGCACAGATAATACATTCATTTGGTCATTCATTCAAATGTTAGTTCAGGGCCCACTACAAGTTGTGCCAGGCACCATTGATATAAAGATCAGTGATATGACAGAGTTCTTGGCAAGGCTCAGTCTGGTGGGGAAATGCAGATACCAACAAATAATTGTTCCCCACTGAGATTAGTGCCAATAAAGGTACACCAAAAGAACACGGGGCTTGGAGGATGGAACAAGTTGGATTTTAAATATATGGCCCCTTGACCACTAGCTCAAGTTATTAGACCTTAATAAAATACGATATATCATAGTGATATATCTAGTGATATATCATAGTGATATATCATAGTGATAGATCTAGTGACACTAAAGACTACTATCCTTTTTGGTTTATTTACCTGCTACAACAGTAATAGTAATACCAGGTTCTATACAGTGCGCTGCAGTTACGACCCATTTTTCATTAATGATGGAACCTCCACAGAATGCATCAACATTTCCATTCAAAAGGACCTGTAGAAATAAAATTATGAATCTTATTCCATAATATATTTGATCCAGAACAAAATAAGTAAGTGTGATGTCTATAGAAGTGGGCAAAAAGTTGGCTTCTAGGTGCTGGAAGAACTGGAGTGTTTCTGGAATGTGTCAACTTTGCAGATTAGTTAGTGTTTCTGGAGCACAATCAAAAAAGCCATTTCTGTAACTGTCTTGAAGAGAATGTGCAGTGAGAGCCAGGGAGAGCTCTAGATGAGGCAAATATGAGGAAACAGCTGCTCTTGGTGATTTGGGGTTCTCAGATTCATTGTCCAGGTGAGTCAGTCTTTGCCAGCATGAATTGAACATTCAGAAATGTACTGACTTGATTCCTTGAAATCAATAGTTATTATTGAGTCTCCTGTCCCTGCATAAGGAAATAATTTTGCTACAGGTTATATGAGAACTACTACTGACTGTTTGTTTTTTAAGATTTATTTTTTATTGTTTTTGACAGACAAAGAGAGAGATACAGAGACAGAGAGAAGGGGGAGGGCCCAGAACAGTCTCCATAGTTGCACATCATTGGTTTTTCCACATAATTTCATTCCACAGGTGGGTGCAGGGTTGCGCAGGGCAGGAACTGGGCAGGGGTCCCATGCCAGTGAGAACTGAACTGGGGGCACTCCCCAGTTCAGCATGTGGGTCTAGACGGGCCGGGGCCAGGATTTGATCCTCAGTCCCTGGGGCTGCAAAGTGAGCGCTTAACCCACTGAGCCTTCCTGGCTTCCCCTACTGACTGTTTTTCAGGAGGTCTTGTCAAGTTCTTTCCAAACTGAAATATTATGAAACAAGATCTATGGCTTTATAAGGGCTGTGCTTATGGCCATCTGGGCAATAAGGGACAGCAGGGCTTATGCATTCCTTCCATTGTCCCTCACTGTATTCCACTGACCTTGGCTGGATAGATCAGCTGCCTTTGTCTTAAAAGGTCTGCTGAGTTGCACCTAATTTGGAGCAGTGTGGACAAAGGTATTTGAGCACTGCTTTGAGCCTGGGCATTGTTAGATAAGAGGCCAATCCAGTCTTTTTTTTGCAGGTTCATTGCATAATCAGAATGGACAATGTATTGTCACCACCTCAATGTCTAGATCAACTTGGAGGATTTCAATCCAGTGTAAGCAAGTGCCTTGATCCACCTCTTCCGCATGAAAGCTGAGAGAGTGAACACTAGAGGGCACACTCAACATTTGGTAAAACCTCTATGGGTGCTGACTAGCTCCTGTTAAATGCTTTACTAGCTGCAGGCCTTAAGCTCATTCACAAACTTGGGAGTGTGGTCAGTCCCTTTCAGGGTAAGTCTGAGAAGTCCTTGGGGGCATGTTCTAGTGCAAATACTTTTTGTGCTGAATTCAATTTACTGAACACCTAAGTCCTTGATACCCAAGCACCACCTCCTACATGGAGCTATATGGGGCTGACTCATTGCAAGCTTCTGACTCCTTTTCCATACTCTAGCTTTTACTCTCGTTTTAGGTGTTGCTTACTTATTTTGAAAATTTGTGAAAACATAGGGAAACTTATAATTGCAAATAAATAGGGGATGCTGGGATGGCTTAGCAGGTTAAGCACTCACCTTGCAGCCCCGGGGTCCAAGGATTGAATCCTGGCCCCAGATGGTTCGGACCCATATGCTGAACTAGGGTGTGCCCTGAGTTTTGTTCTCACTGAGGTGTGCTTCCCATGTCGGGAGGCCCCAGCCAGTTCCTGCCCTGCGCAGCCCTGCATCCACCTGTGGAATGAACACTATGTAGAAAACTTATGATGTGCAACTATTGAGACTGCACTGGGCCCTCCCCCTTCTCTCTGTCTCTATCTTTGTCAAAAACAATAAAAATAAATAAATAAAAGAAAAATATATAGGAAAAATCACATAATAGTATACTAAACATCTGTGTACCCACCACTCAGACTGAACAATCTTCTTAATTTTTTGAACATTTATTGATTGCTTACTAATCATGGTGCCAAGTGTTTTATTTTTATTATTTATTTATTTATTTTATTGTTTTTGACAGAGAGAGAGATACAGAGCCAGAGACAGAGAGAAGGGGGAGGGCCCAGAACAGTCTCCTTAGTTGCACATCATCGCTTTTTTCACATAGTTTCATTCCACAGGTGGGTGCGGGGCTGCACAGGGCAGGAACTGGGCCGAGGTCTCGCCCCGGTGAGAACTGAACTGGGGGCACTCCCCAGTTCAGCATATGGGTCCACATAGGCTGGGGCTGGGATTTGATACTCGGTCCCCAGGGCTGCAAAGTGAGCGCCTAACCCACTGAGCAATCCTGGCTTCCCCCCAAGTGTTTTATATACATTTAATACAGCACTTTGGAGAGTGATATTAATATTTCCATTTATAGATGAGCTAACTGAGGTTTAGATATACACATTAACTCCCCTAAGATTAGGCAGTAGTGAAGCTAGTGATAGGGGAGAAAGGCCCCTCTTTAAACAGACCCTCTTTAAACCCCCGCTTCTTAAACCCTTATGCTTGCTGTCTTTCCAGTTTCTTGTTTAATCACTGTTTCTAATCAAGGATAGATGGGTTTTAGACTGGAATGTCTCGTGTCCACTGGATCAGTTAGTTACCTTGAAACTTGGAATCCCTCCTCTGCTTGGTGATTATATTAACTATCTTTTCCAGGCCATCCTGAAACTAGTTCCTGGGTAAATAATGTCCTAGGGATAACCATTAAACCAGAGGCTGGGCCACAGAACCTGAGGGGCTAAGATGAGTTTTCTTTCACAAGGCCAGCCTGTGTCGATGGCTCCAGGGTCTGCTTTACAAACTAATGCTTTTTATGATAGTAATAAAATCTGTCTCTCCTGACCTAGGAACCACTGGGAAATGGCTTGTAACCCAGCAAATATTCCAACCCATCTCTTTTGAAGAACTGAATGATACCTTCTGGGTAGATCCCAAGACCCCTCCCTGTTAGCCTAGTTAGGGTGAGAACTCCATGACATCCCAATAGGCAGGGACAACAACCATACTCAGTGGGACATAGGTACAGAAGAAACCTCCAGCCCTTTAACTCTCCATACAGATTTTAGATCACATCTCTGAAAGGGGAGGTAAGGTAGTCAGCTAGAACTGGGATACCTTGGGACTCCTGCCATAGAGCCTGCATTGTCAGGATGGTTACCAGCTTATTCTCAGGAGACCCCACCCCAGATTAAACAAGCATGGAAGAATATAGGGAAAGACCGCTAATACAAAGAAGTTTTAAAGCACCAGTTTAAACAAGTTGCTAAAGGCTGAGCAGTAAGAGTTACAATGACCTTCATTTCACCTATGGCTCATTACACTATCATTGTAATATCATACATATGCCCGGAAGTTCATTAATATCATTATAACATACTGAATTCTGGAAAGGGACAGTCACAGTTGAAAAAGTGATGTAATGAGGCCCCTGTCAATCAAGGCTGTCAATCAAGACTCCACACCCAAAAGGGTGTTCTGTTTTCTCAAGAAAAAAGGATAGAAAGTTCTCCACCCCTGGTAATCTGCCATTTTGAGCCACCTCTTCTTGCTCAAGGCCCACTTCCATCTCTTGGAAGAGTGTACTTTCTCTCCTTTTCTCTCAATAAACTGCTTTCACCACTGTATTATGGTGTCCGAGGGCCTGGACAGCACCAAGGAGATCCCCATTCTTCAATAACACTAGGATGCAAACCCTAGGTTGCCTGGCTTCCGAATTTATGCTCCTAAACACCCAGTAATTTTCCAGTTGTGCTCAGTGAATCAGTTGCAGTAGAATTATCTGGGATGCTTGTAAAATGCAGATTCGGCTGCCCACCCAGACTCAATGAGATTATATGATGAGTAGGATGGGAGAAAATGAAGATCTTTAGAATATCCTTATGCATAATTAAGTTTGAGAAATTCTGTTTCAGAATTTCCAAGGTTTGGTGACCTTTATAATTTAAAAGTGCTCTCTGGGCAGATGAGGCTAATTTGTGGGGATCAGTGCAAAATGAAAATGCAGTACCCCTTGTTCAAAAGCCAGGAAGAAAATGGCATTGAAGACACTAAAATACAGAACTCTTCTTTTTCTTCTGTGGTCTCTGGCAACTTATCATGGTGTTTTTAATTTACTATTCAATGTCATTCATCCCTCAGGTATGAGGAATATTTACTAGGAGTGCAGGTACTCACAGGTACTCAGCGGCTACACCCTGCAATATAGTAAGCAAGCATAAATGCACTACCCTTCAGCTGCTAGGTCCCCCACTCCTGTCACCCACAGGAGTGATGCTTTGTGCCCCAGCAGTGGAAAGGTAAATCAATCTTCCCTACTTACTGGCACACTGCAACAAGTTCCCAAGGGATTGTAACTTCCATGCCAGGACGTGCCCAGTACCTGGAATGAAGAAGGTAGGCAAGAAGCTTGCTCCCACCATTTACCCTCCAAATATACTGTGACACATTTTTTCTTTTTGTTCTGAGGTGCCATGTGGCCATGATGCCTTCAAAGATGGCATAGGGTTTGTGCACCCCACCTCAACTGTCCTTGTAATTGTACAGGAGAAGAGTGACAGTGGTAGTAATTAGGAATGAAGAGGGAGTGTGCCATGGGTTGGAGGGTGACAGTGGTCACTGGGCAAGTGAGAGAAGGGGGAAGCAGGTCTGGCCAAGGCATTAGAGGACAGGGGAGTGGGAGGTAAAGAATCCAGCTCCTGGAGCTGCTGAGAGGTGGGACTGAAGTGATTCAAGGTTCTAAGTCCCCAGAGCATGCATGCCTCATTGTCTCATTGGACTTGGGTTACAAAACACAAATGCAAAGCATTGCACTCCAAATATGGGATCATTCTGAATGCTGGGCCCTATACAAGTGCCGTGGTCACAAGCCTGTAAAAATGGCCCTGACCCCAAGTGATTTTCATCACCAAGCAAATCTGAGAAACACTATTCTATACTCGTCCTAATGGTTACATCTGATACCCCTGTTCCAGAAAGTGGAGTTAATAATTCACATGATAAGGGTGATTTTTGTCTGTATTAGTGGTGAATTATATATCTCTCAGTTTAATGGGCTGGTTAGGCCAGACTGAATGATATCCATAGCCCCTGGGTACAGAGACAGTGATGGAGTTTGTCTGACTTGCCAAAGATTTGCTGCCTGGAGCTTCTACTGCTTTCTGATTGGTGATTAAGAAACACAGTTGTATATAATTAAGGCTGAAGAGCAATTTTTGCTAATCTGTAATTGGTATTAGAAATTTTACCAAACATCTTTGCTAAGAAAAAGCCCTATATATAAATTTGCATTTATAGATATTACAAAGGATTTGTTTTGGGGATGTTTGCTTGGCTACCTCAGGAGCATAGCTATGTAAAAATTAGCTATTTGGGGGTGAGTTGTCTGCTTGGCCAAGGACAAGCTCTTGCAAGATGTCACTTCTGAGAATGAGTGGGAAAATGGCAAAGCCTGTGTTCTGAGCAAAGCATCTGAATTCTGGCTTGTCAAACATTCCCATGTTTGCCATGTCCTGAGGGAACTTGTTTTTTCTTTTTCAGACACACATGGATATATACCAAACACACCACATGAATCTACAAAATACACATTCACTTGTCTGTTCTGATGCTCTTCATTGACAATGCCAAACCAGAGTAATAGCTGTTGCCCTATTGTTCTCTTCCTCTTAACTTGAAGTTGACCTTTCCCTGTGATTTTAGTAAACCTTTATTCCCACTACATAGCTACCACCGAGTTTAAAATAATATTTTTCTGTTTACATACTCATTCTTTCTCCTATGAAAAGCAAAACCATTTCTGCATGATATATAGTTTGTTATGTCCACAGGTGTGATTCTCCCAGCCTTTGGCCCTACTTTATTTTTCTCAGCACAGAGGTGATGCTCACTTTTGCTTTCGAATGACTGGTTAACTAGTCATTGAAATCAGTTTCATCAAACCATCCTAAAGAATAATATTCTAAATGTTCTGTCCAAAAACATTTTGTGAGGCCAGATGAGATTACATGTGGTATGTTTTCATTTTTCCTAATTGCAACTTTATCAACTGAGCTAGGAAAAATAGAGGGTTACTTTTTTCCAGGTGAATATATATCTACCGTGTTTCCCCGAAAGTAAGACATCCCCCGAAAATAAGACCTACTTACAGTTTTGCCTCTCGCTGAAATACATACAAGGCATCCCCCCGAAAATAAGACCTAGCGCATCTTTGGGAGCAAAAATTAATATAAGACACTGTCTTATTTTTGGGGAAACAGGGTATACACTGTCTTATTTTTGGGGAAACAGGGTATAGTCTTAGGATCTTCATATAATGTCTTCCTCCCAACCCCCTCAAAAGTAAAAGCTCTGGTTCATACATATGGTAATTTTGCATTCTGTCTGTCATGGGGGTGTGTCCTAATTGAATGGGATGGCTTGGGTCTGTGTAGGTAGCTGTACAGATCTAGGTACATTTAAGGATAGCTTCAGACCAAAGATGAGGAAAGCTGAGACTGAGGAAAAAATGCTAAGACATTTTAAAGATTATTTAGGCCAAGAACAGAATAAAGACTAGGCAGGCTGCTTCTCAAGACATGTTTTGGGGGAAGCCGGGCTGGCTCAGTGGGTTAAGCACTCACTTTGCAGCACCAGGGACCGGGGATCAAACCCCGGCCCCGGCCCGTGCGGACCCATATGCTGAGCTGGGGAGTTCCCCCAGTTCAGTTTTCTCTCTGTTTCTGTCTCTGTATCTCTCTCTCTCTGTCAAAAATAAATAAGTAAATAAAAATATATTTAAAAAATATTTATAAAAAATACATGTTTTGTTGGTTAAAATGGTTAATTACTGGCAATTGAACATGATGCAACCTAAGATAAAGGATAAGGAAATCTAAACCACCTGGCTTCCATTGTATTCCATTCATGAGAAAACAAAAACTAGAAGACCAGATACTTTGCTTACAGGGCTGGACAGATCCTAACTCTAAACAGAGGAGGTGGGAGGAGTTTTGGGGGCAAGTTTGTGCATGCTCAGAATTGCCAGCTGACAGGCTCAAGGACATGGGACTAAAACCAAATTAAAGCTTTACGAAGCTGACACAGTGTCTCTCCTTCAAATCTCTCTTTTGAACTGTTGATGAAGGTGATCTCATTTATAGTGTATGTGTTGTGTTCTGCCCCACCCCTACCCCCTAATATTTAAAAAGTTTTCATTGCTTTCCTGTATGGCTGTATGAAATTCAAGTGTTGTTTTAGTTGCCCACTGTGCTAAGGAAAATTAAAATTGAGGAAATATCCTTTCTGTTCCTATATAGTGCACGTAACCCTTTAGCTACCTCTTTCCCCTCCTGAGGTGTTGCTGTAGAGTCCCCAGTTCCTTACCCCCAGTTTTCAAAGGGCTCTAAGCCAACCGCTAGGCATCTGGAGGGAAAATGAAGGAAATGGGTCTCACACCTCCCTCTGCACCTCTCTCAGACCTGTTACTGTGACATGGAACTCAAAGTCAGGCAAGTCCACCTGCACCTTTGACCTTGGAGACTGGGGTGGGGCTTCATTAGCAGGAACTGCGCTTGGGCGGCCTTGCCTCCAACCCCTGAATCTGAGGTGAAAGCTCTAGATAGAATGAGGTAACAAGTGAAAGCAACTGTGGATGGATCATGTGGAAGGTACACATCGCTCCTTAGGGTCTCAAAGCTGTCACCTATCCTACTCTAATGTCCCACCAGGTGAACCAATGCCTCGACACGCCCCCCTCCCCTTGGTGTTATTCAGCTGCTGCTGCCCCCAGTGACAGAACAGCTCTTAAAGTCAACAATTAGACAAACATTTCCTCAACAAATGTTTCCTCCCAAAGCTGCACAGCCAAGTCACTGATCCTATGGTTGGAAAGGACTTTCATGACCAGAACCTACCTACCTGCCTGCCTATAACTTTCACTCATGAATCCACAAAGAAAACCACCTTTCCTTACCTGCTGTGGCCCTTCAGCTCTCGCAGACAGCTCACTTAAGTCCTTTCTGTAACAGACTATAAACCTTTTCAGTTTGTTCAAACTGTTCATTACTCCAGATGAAAATTAACTCCTTATGTCCTTTGTGAGATTTCCCCACTGCTTTTCCCCCCACCCCCTCTTATGAGGTATTTGTATTTTGAATTATTCTGACATTGCTAAACAGTATTTCATATTTCAGAGCCACAGATAGAATATTTTGACCTTGAAACCCCAGCTACTGCTTGCTTTCTCTTGATGCCCCGGCTGCAGCAGTTGTCTTGTGGGCTTGTCTGCAATAAAACCAAATGTTTCCACCCTGCAGATTTAACCATGATGGTGTGAAGCTGGCTCTTCCACCACTGAGAGATTCTGGTTTGTTTCATTTCTGTTTTGTCTTTGTCTAAAAGTGAATTTTGTGTGATCAGTTTATCTCATATTTTTGAAAACCATGCACTGTTCATAAAAAACTGGGTGGAGGTGGGCATGGAGTATGACTGGGACTTTTTCAAGAATCCTAGAAAGTAGCTCAGCTCTTGACTAAACTAAAATCTAGTGCTTTGTAACTCTCCTGACACTAATCTTACTTCATATGTGTGAAATAGAGAGTGAATGTGTGTACACATGTGGGTGAGGGATCTTGAACATTCCAAATGATCTTAGCTAGGCTTGCTAGGAAAGAGACAATAGGTACACTCACTACAAGTGTGTGGTGAGGAGGACATGACACATTTGAAATGATGTGTATCATTTATATCTTCTTCCTCACAGTGCAACTGCAACCATCATCAAATAATTTTTTCTGCTTAAAAGAACGTAGCTTGCTAGAATAACTAAAACTATTAAGAAGCTAGAGAGAATTAGATACATGTATGTTAAAACATTGGCAAGCCTCTGGCTTAAAGAAGTGGGTGGAAGGTAGAAATTATGTAACTCAATTGAGACTTTATAAAACTCCATTTATTCTTTTTGTTGTTGTTGTTGTTGTTTTTGCTCTCATTTAAATGAATTTGCCATTTTAATTTTTGTAAGACAAGGGGACAATACTAAGCCCATCATGCATGCATTTTAGGAGTCTCTGTTTTTTTAATCCTATTTTTTTTAAGGGAAGTCATCTTCTTAGCTAATAAAACACCCCTGGTTCACTGGATCCTCCACTCTAGGTACTGTGTTATGTCCCACAAACCCAAGGAAAATGATAATTATAAAGTAGAATCTTTTGTTCTAAGCACCTTATTCATGAAAGTTGTATACAGAATGAATGAAAATGCAGAAGAACACAAATAGTCAAATTAGAAAGAATTAGATACATGGATGTTAAATAGAATAAAGCATAATTAGAGTGGCTGGACCCAAAAGAGATTGTTCTAGGAGAGGTCAATGGAGGGAAATCTTACAAAGAGTCATGAAGAAGAGTCAAGACGTGGGTGAGTGAAGGAAAGGGTCATGGTGGGTGAAGGAAGCAGCACTAGTAGGGTGCATAAGTAGAGGGCACAGGGTTTATAAAGGAACATGTAGTGTATTTTATTGGCTATAAGATCAAGTCCAACAAATATTATTAAAAACTATGCAAAAGAAAGGAAAATATAAAGTTTTGATTGTGATGGTCTGCAACCCTTCAGTACCTTTCTTCACAATATCTGTGCCATCAAATCCCTGCCTTCCAGGACTAGGTTTATCTTACATCCATTGTATTGGAAAATGACAGGCAATCTGAAGGACCCTGGATAAATACATAACTAGTCTCAGAAAATTTCAGTGGTGTTAAACCAGGGGACATTTACCTGATTCTCGCTTAAATTGTTAGCTGTTTGATCATTAAAAAGTCTTTAAAGCTATTGTAAGGTGACCAGATTTTAACATTGGTAAAGTGGGACACCATTGACCGGGGGTGAGGGGGTTCTTGATTAAAAATTTGGTCTATCTCCCGCTGTCCCCTAGCTTGTTGTGCATTCTTTCCAAAAATTGGGACTTTTTTAAAATGCTGCGGGACGCAGGACAAATTATTAAAAATCAGGACTGTCCCGCCAAAAGCGGGACGTCTGGTCACCCTGAGCTATTGTCTCTAATGGCAAAAGTTAAAACCTCAGTAGAGAAAATGTTTTAAGGGAAGCATCCTTGAGTTTACTGCAAAACCACATAACTGTGGTCACTAGGGAGTTTTATGTTGGACTCAACTATTGTAAGCACTGTCCAGTAGAATTTTTTGTGATGATGGAAATGTAGCCACATTTTGTGAAGATGTTCTGTTCTCTCCAATATGGTAGCCAGTAGCTGCATGTTACTATTGTGTACTTAAAATGTGGCAGTTGTGACTGAGGAAATGAATTTTAAATTTAATTTAATGGTAGTTAATTTAAATTTAAATAGCCACATGTGGCTAGTAGTTACCTTATTGGACAGTACAATTTTTATATAAGGACCAGCCTGGCTCTTTGCCTCTCGGACCTACTCCTTCTCTCTTGTGGAATCACTTAGGTTTTAGTTGTAGCCAGTTACAATCCATGTTTTGCTACAAATTTAGCTCTTGTTTTGGTTGTTGCCTAAAAAATGTGCACAGGTGATTCTCATGTGGGTTGTCTGATGATTACACCTAGAGGTATGTGGTTCTAGGTACCATGAGTTTGCTATTTGGTGTTTTGGACCTCAGTTTCTGTAACAGGATTATTTCCTTTGGACCAGCGGGTTTCAAATTGTAGTGTGCACCAGAATTTCTGGAAGGGCTGGTAGCCCACAGATTGCTAGGCCCGCACCTTCAGAGACTCGAATTTCATAGGTTTGGGGTGTAGCATTCCTAATAAGTTTCCAGGCACTTCTGATACTACCGCATTTTGAGAACCATAGCCTTGAACCAAGCCCCTATCTCATACCCTGGTTCCAATAGCCCACTACTTGCCTTAATCCTCCCTACTTGAGTCCTTTTTTAATCCCTTTGAAATAGTCTGGTTTTTCTGGACCTAGAGACTTAACTCTCACTAGTTCTCCCAGGGCTGAAGCTGAAGTAGTACCCTGAACCAATAACTGACCTCACTTTCAGCCCCCTTATTGCTATAGAATCTTGCTATGCTATTTCTATGATGCCAAACTCTCTTTGACCTTGTATGGTAGCTGTCCCTGGACTTCTCTTTCACCAGCTCCCCACCTGTGAAACTTTACTAAACACTTCCTTCATCCTGATAAGTTTGTCTAGTGTCCCAGCCTTGAGCTCCCACCTCACCTACCTTTGGCCCACTGAACTCCAGTTTTGACACACCATCAATATAGAGTACCTGCCAAGGGAATTGACCTGGTTTGGCATTTTCTCCACCAACAATTCGAGTGAGGTCGTTAAATGGTTGGGTGCTCTGAGTGACATTATCCAAAATTGTTTCATTTTCAGTAGAATTTTCATCGTCCATATTGGAAAAAATGTTTTCAGCACGGGTGAGCTTCATAGAAGTGTGTGGGACAGAAACTCTTCCACATGGAAATGGCACTATAAAAATGGGAAAAAAATAGTATTTGGATGTTTCTAATTGGCAAGCAGAACATGTATTATAAAGATCGAAAATGAGACCCATTCTTGTCACTTCTGAAAAGCAGGCCCATCAATATTTTTAAAAGTCTAATCGATGAATATAGTCTCAAACTAAAAGGTTAATTGCATTATTTTCATGGAAAGTTTTCAAACCCTTCATGAAAAGAACATTTGGCTCAGGAATCCATCATCTTTATAGAAATAAGATAAGTGTTCCAGAATCAAATTCTCTAAGACTTTTATAAAGTCTAATGACTTTCTGTTTAGATTGTTTTACTAAAAAGTCTTATTTCCAAGTACTGTTCCTGAATACAAGTCTCATGATTGGTGCTATGCTAACTTTAACTTTAGAATTAAGTAAATGAGACTCCTGCTGCTTATTGTTAACAGGATTTCTTTTGTCAATTAGATTATTTTCTAACTTTAGGTATCTGTTGGGGGAAGATCATTAGGATTTAATTACCTGGCTGTCAAGGATTAAGCAAGTACATTACTAATATTATTATCACAGCCATATCCACTTGGAAACTGGCCACCTTTTTACCTTGGGTTGGTTTGTTTCCTAAAGAAAAGAAATTGTCTACTGATTTATTGGGGAAAACCAGAATGGAAATTTTTACTCCAGCAAAGTTACTTAATATTTCATTTTCATTCCTTACTTTCCTTCCAGCCACATTCCTTATAACAGACATTTCTATAGCAACTAACTATAGCAAAATATTATGAATACAGCATGTGGTTGGGAAAACAGTAAATTAATTCCAAATACTTTTGTATAAATAGAAATCATCAACAATGGCTAGAGCAGGGGTGTCCAGTCTTGTGGCTTCCCTGGGCCACATTGGAAGAATTGTCTTGGGCCACATGTAAAATACACTAATACTAACGATAGATGATGGACTAAAAAAAATTGTTGGGCCACATTTAAAGCCATCCTGGGCTTCATGTGACCCATGGGCCACAGGTTGGACAGCTTGGGCTAGAGAGAAAAGGTACCATTACTATTGAAAGGCAGAAAAGCTTATTTTAGGTTTGGCCTACTTATTCTGCTGAAACTAAGGTGATATTCAAATATAACAATAGTTGGAAGTGGTTCTCAATTGTTTTTTTTTTCACTCTTGTAACATAGGAAGGTTTATAAGATTTTTTAGGTTAAAAAAATATATATTTAGGCTTTGCTAGTTAGAGTTTGTAGGTTAAAAAATATATCTAACTAGGCTTTTATATTCCTCCCAAGGTTGGCTGGCTTTGAAAAAGGGTATGTGAAAAACCAGGTAGAAAGGACAGGCTGCCAGGCCCTTGAAGCACTAGAAACACTTTAGTTTAGTTATAGCATAATACTCTTGCCTCTGATCTTTTCTTTAATTTTCTCTGCTGGATGCATTGCTGAGATAGGTATTGAGCCCAGTTATAGAAGAATGGTCTATGATTTAATGTACAAATTTAATGAAATATCAGGCATTGAAAATACAAAAGAAATTATATATTGCTTCAAAAGACCCCTCATTTATCAAGTATAATTGATCCTGTAGAGAGAGCCTACTTCATGGCAGCATGTTTTTTTTTTTTTTTTAAATATTTATTTATTTATTTATTTAATTTTTGACAGGGAGAGAGAGAGATACAGAGACAGAGAGAGAACTGAACTGGGGGAACTCCCAGCTCAGCATATGGTTCCGCACGGGCCGGGGCCGGGATTCGATCCCCGGTCCCCGGCGCTGCAAAGTGAGCGCCCAACCCACTGAGCCATCCCGGCTTCCCCTGGCAGCATGTTTGACATGCCTGGAAAACACTGCTTTGCCCATTGCTGTATAGATTATGCTGATCAGCCTGGTACAACTTAAAACACATGGTTGTTGGAACTGTTCTGATGCCAAACGTATAAACTCAGCCTGAGACCCAAGGATAGAAAATAACTTTCTCAGAGTAAATCAGCCACACCTGGCAGAATCATGCTTAAAATTAACCACCCCTATCAGTCACTTATTTATGTATCTATTGTTTTTTGTTGTTGTTAAATTTATTGGGGTGATATTAATTGATATCAACTACATTGTTTCCAGGTGTACAATTTTATCTGTCTTTTATGGTATAGGATTTGCTGCATCAATTTGACTGTATGAATTAGAAACATGTGTACAGAAACCACGTTTGCTTCATGACATAAAAGTCAGGAAAAATTGTATACAGAAAAAAGTATTCAGACTGAGGACACTTACAGAATTTCTATTTAAAATGATGCAGTTTGGAACATTAATTTTTCCAATTCAAGCAACTAATTTTTCTCTGATTTCAAAGGAAGTAGAAACAAGTAGGGATTATAATTATCTAGGCTAGTTAAAATGTTCATGGTTCAAATATAGATTTGTAGCAAGTATCTGCCACACTTAAAAAAACAGAACAAAAAAAACGTATTTAGGTTTTGACCTGCTGGTTCACAGGACTTCTGGTCTTCTGCGAGTCGGTATCCTTCAGTGCAGGAACAAAGCACCTTGTTATCTGGGCTCTTTTTACAAAACTGCTTGCACCTGCCATTCTTAATGCTGCATGTTGCATCTAAAAGAAAGCAAAATCAACAGTAAGAGCATCATCACCTAACATGCATTTCTAAAGAGCACATGAAACTACTGGCTCATGTATAGGTCAAATATAGGCTGGCGGCATTTGTGGAGAGAAGCGTAGGAGCCTTGAGCTAAGAGTAGAAAGGTGAAATATAATTCTTAATAAGGCATACAATGGTTTTAGTGAAGTATTTGATTTGGCATCAAACTGAATGTTTGGATATTCTACTTTCACTAAATCATGGACTACAATTAACAATGTTCATTAAATATAACATGCATTCAGAAAAGTACCCAAAGCTTTAGTATGAATTTTCACAGAACAGATGCACTGGTTTAAACACTAAACAGATCAACGCATAGGATGCTATCAACACTCAAGAAACTCTCCTAATGCCTCCTTTCGATCGCTACACCTTTCCTCCTTCCCAAAGTAATTATTCCAACTTCTAAAAATGAGTGAGTTTTGCCTGTTCATAAACTTTATATAAACAGAAGCTCAAAACATACACTCTTCTGTATCTTTCACTTAATATTTTGTCTGTGGGCTTCATTCATGTTGTTTTGCATAGCAGTAGCTCATTTACATGTTGTGTAGTTTTCTGTTATATAAATATTACTACCTTTATTCATTTATTTTACTGTTGATGAATATTTGAGCAGAGCTTCCATTTTGGGTTCTTTTGTATAATGCTGTTAAGAATATTCTTGTATATATATTTTGGTAACAGATGCATGCATATTTACTGCATGTACTTACAAGTACAATTATTGAATCATATGTTCATAGGAGATACTACCAAGTAGTTTTCTAAAAGAATTGTACAAATTTAAATTTCCCCAATCAGTGTATGAGAATTCCAATTATTGGATATACCGTATTTTCCGGCGTATAAGACGACCCCCTAATTTTACAGGTAAAACATAGGTTTAGGCCTATATTCGCTGTATAAGACTACCCCCCACTTCCGAGGCTGTAGTCTTATACAGCGAATATAGGCCTAAACCTATGTTTTAACTGTAAAATTAGGGGGTCGTCTTATACGCCCGGTCGTCTTATACGCCGGAAAATACGGTATGTAATGCAGACTGTCCTCCCACTCTGTGAAATGCCTTTTCACTTTACATAGTGCATATCACTAGATAGAAATTCATAGTTTTAATATAATGCTATTTATCAAAGGAAACTTGAAGGTGGCTGAGGTGGGTATGTATCAACACAAGACAATGAAATAGGGTCCTTTAAGGTAACTAAAACCAAAGACATTATGTGTCGACAACGATCAGCATGTTAGTGGCCCACATTTTAATTACTCTCCTTCCTATACAATCTGTTATTAATATAAAATATTTTTCTTTGTCTCTTGTAACACTTTCTGTCTTGATTCTGTTTGGTCTAATAGTAAGACTACTTTGCCTGTTTCTTTCTGTTAGCATTTACCTGAAAATCTTTTAACATCCCTTTATTTTAGCCTCCTGGTACCGGTATCATTTGATTTTAGGCATCTCTTTTGTCAACAACATACAATTTGATTTTTAACTCCAGACTGAAAGTTGTCAGTAACACCAATTCATGTTACTTGTGATTCCTGATACATTTGGCTTATTCCAGCCATCTTTTTTTTTTAATATTTTCCAATTACCTTGCTTTTCCTGTGCAATCTCAGTAACAGGAAGTAGTATGGTTCAGGGCTTGCTGGCTGAGATGTGCTGACTTAAGAGAAAAAGGCTCTGCCCTTGGGCATATTTCTGACTCTAGAGTAGCACAGGAACATAATGAATAGAAGACATCTTCCCCCTTACCTACATACTCAACAGCAGTACAGATTTCAATAGAAATGTTCACTTGTCAGTGCAGCTAGAACATAGAAAGTTTGAGAACAAATGGCTTTACTAGATACTTTCTATGTACTACCTCAGTTCCTCTCAGCCTAACCTGTGTGTTTACTCAGTACTGTGGTGATCAGCTCTGCATGTTCTTCCATTGACCTCATATAGGTGTGGCCTTGAATGGCCTTGCATATATATGCAGTATGTGCCTCTTGCCTCCTAACTTGTCACATCCCTGTTGATGCTGAGCCATGGGATGTCACATGTCCTCTGTGGGTGTCCAAGCCCCATACAAGTATGACCTGGAGATGGGTTCAACCCATAGACTGAACTTTTTAAAAGATTTATTTTTATTGTTTTTGATAAAGAGACAGACAGACAGAGACAGAGAGAAAGGGGAGTGCCCAGAGCAGTCTCCATAGTTGACAGCATTAGTTTTCCATATAGTTTCACTCCACAGGTGGGCGCGGGGCTGCGCAGGGCAGGAACTGGGCCAGGAGCCTCCTGCATAGGCCCTGGCAAGAACTGAACTAGGAGCACACCCCAGTTCAGTATATGGGTCTGCATGGGCTGGAGTCGGGATTCGATCCTCAGGCCCTGGGGCTGCAAAGCAAGCGCTTAAGCCACTGAGCCATCCCAGCTTCTCAACCATAGGCTGAACTTTGGACCATTGGGATACAGATGCTGACGGACAACTTTTTCACTCCCCACCTTCCCCCCATAAGCACTATCCCGAGACCAGTTTATATGGCTTCTTGGAAAATATTCCAAGGAGACCAATCAGTTGCAAATTAAGAAATGACTTATCCTATCATTGGTTCTTATTTCCTCACTCTCCTGTCCTTTACTCTTTCTTACTCTATACAATATCACACCCTAATAAATAAGCTTGTGTTACAGATTCATTTGTGTGTGTGTGTGGGGGGGAATTCAGGCTAACAGAGTGACTATATAGTTTTGGAGTACTGGTATATGATAGATTTTTGAGTGACAGATCTAAAATTTTGGTAGATTATATTTTACATTGGCTAGCATAGGTTAAGGTAATAATTAATTAATGTTACTTGCTGACACTTTAGAAAATAAGGGGAGACCAATCAACTGCTGCCAGATAGACAGAGAAACCAGCCTGAGCTTTAACCTGTGCTTCCAATAATCCATTAAGTACATGATCCAAAATGATGTCTCTCGCTCTTTTTATTTATTTTTTAAAGACCTTTCTCCTCATCCATGGTGACTACATTCCTGGCTCTTTCATGGGACTAACTGTCATTTCGTTACTACAAAATCAGTACTGAAGTGTCCAGCCAAATCAAATACCAACTGTAGAAAGTGTTCAGTCAATATGAGATTGTGATAAGTTACCAGAGGTAGGTGGTAAGTGCAGCCTGGGTTGGTGCAGGGCATTCACAATGGGAATGAGTAAACTCAATGTTGTTTTCCTAATTCTGATTCTGTGTAGGCTGACCAGACACACCATTTGAAACAGGACAGAAAACAATGGTAACTCTCCCGTTTCAAACAGTATGTCTGGTCAGCCTATTGACACCTTAAATTTAGTTTGGTGATACTAGGCTGCCCATATGGATTGTTTGAAATGGGACAGTACCATTGTTTTATGTCTTGTTTAAAATGGTATATCTGGTCAGCCTAATTCTGTGCCTTTGACTAAGTAACTAGACAGCTCCATGATTTTCCTCATTTATCCTTGGCTCTTTGTGGCCCAGTATGTTGCTATTGCTTTCTGGCTTGGTTTGTGCATGCAGTAGAAAATACTGCTGTCCAGTCAGCAGTCTTCTGCCCTTAGATAAAGGACTCAAGATTCTGGAAATAGAATAATAGCACAAGGAATTTGATTGAAGAGATCTGTAGTCCAGGATCCAAGAAACAGTCACTATGGGTCTCATTCATCAATCATTTGTTGAGCACTTACATGTCAGGCACTGTGTTGGGTGTGCATTCTCCCTGGTCCTGATGCTGTTCTCAGTGCCTAACACATCTTTTGAAGAATGTCTCAAAGCATCTGTTCTTCTTCCTCCATGTTGGCACGAACTCCTTTCTCATTCCCCTCAAGCCTACTACAAAAGTTATCCTGTTCTGCTTTATTTTACTCTGCTTTATTCTACCCTGATATATTCCCTGAGGTGAAAACCAAAGCTTGAACATGAGATGATCTGTTTAATAAGTTTAACACAGAATATGCTGTTACTCAGCTAAACTGGAGGTATTTTCTTCATTCCCTAGAAATACATAGCAAATAAAATAGTAGTATCTGTGTTGTGTTACCAAAATGAAAAAATAAATGCTTATATGCTTGTGAATTTTTTTCTTTCCATTCTATCTTACTGGGAGGGGTGGGGGGAATGCCCCCTTGTACTCATTAGAAGGGACAAAAATGATTAAGTTCTTACAGACCTTGGTCTATCCAAAAAGACTTAGATGTGATGTGTAGTTGGGGACACACAGTGGTCTTTATTCAAGACAAAGGAATGTAGTCACCATTCATTCTTCTAACTAGGAAGCATGCCCTGGAAAACAACAACTTCTTAACAATGGATATCTCTCTTCTCTTTCAAAACCAGGGTGGGGCAAGAGACTTGGGGCCCAGGTACCCAGAAAATGTGCTATCTAGCAGCTACTAAGATTAGTCTTTAGTTCAGTGTGAAGCAACAGCTTAAATGGGAGTTTGTGTGTTTTGGCTGTTGTTTTCCTCTAGTCTAGAGTCTAAGATAAAGAGCTTTTTTGCAAGAATTCCTACTTTGTTTCTGAAGTAACTGAGCTGAAAAGAGTTTTCTAAACTTTGATTGAATGGGTTGCAGGAGATCAATACAGCCTAGAGTCCAGGTGTGGTGGTAAGTGCAGTGCAACTGCCAAGCCTTGACCAAACCAAAATGTTGGGAACTCAAGAAGACTGAGATGGGGCCAGTTGGAGACTTAGCACTTTTGCTATGTGGACCATAGCCTCACACATGTAGCAAAACCTGTTGGGGGGATTTTTGTACTTCTATTTATATTCCTCAGGGGCTATTCTCCTTTTTTAAAGGATCTTTATTTTTAAACTAAAGACATTTAGGAATATTTAATGTTAAACATCATTTTCAATTATACCTTATTACAATGTGCCCTTCATTCTTAACTGAAACTAATTGAGTTATTCATTCCCTCAGCTCCAATAGTTATGTTATTTAAACTGAAAATGAGTAACTACTGTAAAGATTTCTGTAGGTTTCCATAATAGCAGGATAAAACTTATCTAGGCAATTATAAATTTAAAATTGTAACCTTTCAGATAAAAGTAATACTTTAGAGATGTTGGACCAATGAACACACCTACAGAAAAGATAACCCAGGCATTGGTTTGTCCCCATACTGGAAAATATTAGGAAATGGAAATCTAGGCCAGGTGTACCTGGTACCAGGAGCAGTTCATCCACCTGTATTCACTGTTTTCTTTCTTTTAAAATGGTTTGTCCCTGCCACCTTTTCCTTTTATTATCATCTATTATTTTTTTTCTTTTAGATCTCAAAGGAAATGACCAATGGATTTCTTTTTAATACTGAAAAGATTTCTGAACAATGTTACAGGGTGACTTTCTTTTTTTTCTTTTTCCAGTAGAACAAGCATAGCTGCTGTGTCTCATTTTGTTTTATGCCTTTTTCACCTATGTGTCAGGTGGATTGCTATAACACTATAATAGAGTCCTGCTAATTTTGTACTATTTGCCCTTAGTCATGTAGCTATGGTGTTAAATTATCTCCCTAGGATTGTATCTCTATTCTTCTGGAGTTTCAAAGCAGAAAGAGAATCTGTTATTAGCACTGTGTGCTTTTCACAATCACAAAACCAGTAATCTTGCAACCAGAGGTAATAAACAAGTAAGTAAAGGACTTTGAAGTTTAGTACTCCAACTGCCAAATTCTCAGGAAAAAAATATTCTAGGCTATGAGAAGAAAAGATGCACACTAAACCTAATTTTTCTATGTAACCCTTTCAGTATAATAAATGTCAAATTCAGGGATGAGCTCCGATTTTTGTCAACAAATTTCACACTTGAAGTGGTTTGTATGTGTGGAGAAGTGCCTATTATATGAGCAAACTGCCCTTGCCATACTCAATTCTACAGTTACTTGACTTCCACTACCTGTGTTTATAGCAGTTTAGTCATGAGTTCAGTTTTCTGCATTCAGTTTTCTTTGCATTTTGTGGATAGTAGTTAGAAGCAGGGATTTTTGTCAGACAAACTCAAGTTCAAGTCCTGGCTAGACCATTAATTGTCTTTGTGATTTTTGAGCTCTTTGAGCTATAGTTTTCTCATCTGCATAGAATGAAAATAATAATAATGGTAATAACCACATGTGGTTGTATTGAAGATTAACAAGTGAGTAGAACATCACTACCTATTATCTACCAAATATTATTATTCTTTTACTATAGTGTCTCGAACTCATCCAAGAAACTATGACTACAGATAAAATGAATGTTTATCAATTTTCAAAGTATGTTTTATACAATGGAATATTATCCAGCCTTTAAAAAGAAAGAAATCCTGTCATATGTGACAACATGGATGAACTTCCATACATTATGCTAAATGAACTAAGCAAGTTACAAATGCTCAAACACATAAAAGCAGAAAATACAGTTGTCTAGGGGAAAGGGAAAATGGGCAGTTCCTGTTCAACAGCTACAGTTTCAGTTATGCAAGATGAATAAATTCTAGAGATCTTCTGTATAACATAGTTCCTAGAGTTAATAATACTGTGTTATACACTATAAAATGTGTTAAGTATAAATCTCATGTTTAGTGTTCTTTACCACAACAAAACTCTATATGTTTTTTAGGAGAAAATTATGATACATAAGTATTGTATTTCCCATTTTCATCTGGTTTCAAAGGGAAATTTTGAATCATGAGTAATCCAAAAAATTGTTACTTACCTAATTCACAGTTCTTTCCTTCAAATCCAACTTGACACCAACATTCATAAGAATTAATATCATCCTTGCACAGGCCACCATTTAAACATGGATTGGACTCACACTGATCTCCATCTTTGAGACAGATTAAGACATTGAAT
>PVKE010020984.1:0-26964 GCA_004027555.1 Craseonycteris thonglongyai
AAAAAAAAAAAGTTATTTTTCTTTTTTTTTTTTTTATCAGTGAAGAGTATTGCATTGTATAAATACAATCTGTTTGTCCATTTTGTTGTTAAATAGACATTTGAGTTGTTTCCAGTTTTGGCTGATATGAATAAAGATTCTATGAACATCTTTATTCTAGTTTCTGTGTAGACATATGTTTTCATCTTGGGTAAATACCTAGGAGTGGACTTAACTAGGCCAGAGGGTGGATATAATAATTTTATATGGTTAAATAATGTTAACATTTAATGTTATTCTATGCTAAAACCATTGACAATATTTTTTATCTACAGTTTGGCTTTAAAGGCTAATTAATGGCATTTCTATTACTATGAAAATTTTTTCACTCTACATCAAGAATATGCCAGGATAACATTTTCTGTTTTTTAAGTCTATTATCATTTTACTCTTCCATCCTTTTGCACTCCCTCTCTCCTCACCTTGGACTGGCTGTCTCTCACTCATCCTTCTGACCTCACCTCAGACTCTCCTCCTCCTAGAAGCCTACCCTGACCTTCCCATTCTGGGTGAGATGGCCCTTGAAGTGCTCTTTCATTTCCTTCTGTCATGATCTGTTACCCAGCACGTGAACTTTGGTGTGCATGTCCATCTTCTGTTTTCCATCGTAAGCTCCTTGAGAGCAAGGATTGTTTCCTGTTTTTATTTGCATTCTTGTTGCCTAAGCATGTTTACTTTCGTAGTCCTCAGCAAATATTAGTTGAATGAGTGATTAAAAGTGAGGTAACTGACTCAAGGTCCATAATGAGTTAAAAGTAGAACAAGAATTTGAATAAAGTTTGGTTTTTAAATTCATTGGTTACCTCTTAATTTTCTTGGTTAAGCATTTTGTTTAAGCTAAAACAAAAGTACAAGGTTTTTCACACTTGGTCTAGATAAAAAAAGAGAAATTGGTAGGTCCCTAGAGGTTAGATGTGATTGTTCCAGAGACAAATACTTGGGGCCACACGTGACCTCATTGGATTCCTGTGTCGGTACACAATAGAACCGGTAGGCCCAGGACCTCAAGGGAGTCTGGGAAACCAAGGCAGGTAAGGGGTGAGAGGAGGACCTATGCAGATGGGGATATTTGGGGACACTGGGTCCCTTCCCGGGGTCTGCTCTTCCTAATGAGAATCACACAGTACTGACATCAGTCACAGCAACAGATACAACCGGTACAATTTTACCCAAGTACACATTTACAGTCACGTGGCCGGATTTTCCAGTATCCATGGTGATGGGTTGATCAACTAATTCCATGCCTGGATTATACTGGACGGGAAAGAGCTGCAAGGTGTGTAACAGCATTTGTAGATAGACACATGTGGACAACAGTATCATTGTCAGTCGCTGTTAAACAAAACAAACTTTATTATTGTTTTTCTTTCATAGCCATTGTGCTACGTGATATTCCAGGCTTCATTTTAAAAGCCGGGACAGTATAATGTTCAGTATTCTTTAGTTCCTGTTGAAATTGAAATAGAATTCTAGCTGTTCAGAATTTTAGAATAGGACCAAAAAACAAACAAAACCAATCAAAAGCCCCCAAATGCTGAACATGACATCAAAGCTCCTAATTAATTCACGTTGCATCACCTAACTTTTATTTATCATATTTTTCTCACACTGCAGTAGAGTTGGCATTACTGACATCAGTGACAATGTTACTAATAGTAAACCCAGTATTCCTGGGATCAACCCAGGATGTGTTTAAGTTTCCTCAGAGCAGCAGCAGCAGCACACAGAGCTTGGACAGATAGCCAGGAAAGGAAGATTTTTTAAAATTCAGTCTCTCTACCATGTTGATAAGAACCACAAATTTTGATTATTGGACTGGATTTTGTCCTTCCTAAGAGTTAAAACCTCAACCCCTAGCCTTTTTGTTTTATTTTTCCCTTCTCTTTTGCCTTTTTCTTTTTCTGGTTCAGCCCAGTTTTGTAATTCATGTTGATTATAAAATGGAATCTAATTTTACCTCTGGGATACATGTTGTGATTATAAAACATTTTAAAATCCAATATCCAAAGACTTTTAGTATAATCTAATCCTCTATCAACTTGTGGTACCAGGTAGGATCTCAATATTAATCCAAAAAAGTAAATTATGTGCTTTAATTTTTAAGAAAAAAATTATTTTTCATCTTTCAAGATGACAAATAACTTAAAATTATGGTAACACTTATTAGTTATTTTTAGCAGCATTGAAAATTAATTTGCTGATTTTAAAATCAATTACCACAAAAATATTGATGGAAATACCTGGCATCTTTGTATACTTTTCATCAAGTTTTGCAGACATGAACTGTGCTAGTTTAAAACCTATAAATAAAGTTAGTGCTATATTTATATTAAATATGCAGTTAAAATATAAATTTCACAAATGAGTAAGGATCCTGTGCTTTCTGAGTTGAAACAAAATTCAGCTCAGAAGTTACCCTTGTTATTTGTACATATAGATACAATTTGATTAGTCAGGGCTGGTCTATTTTTTTTCTTCTTTCAGTCCAACTTAGAAAGGGAATAAAGAGTTAGGAAACAGAGGGGGCCAACTTAAGGCAGGTCTTAGCTTTGCCTGTAATCAGATTAAGTGACATTCTCTCCCTTCATTGTTGGTAATTTGCTCCAGATGCCATAAAGAGGATATGTTTTACAGGGTCTGGCTTCCATGATGATCAATTATGACTCTCCTTAAGTTATGAGAACCATTTCTGAATTGGTTTGTTTGTGCATCATTATATGAGATGTCTGTCTGAAGACTTTATATGGAGGAGATATAGATCCCCTAGGTTCGAGCTGTTATTCATCACATATCACTATATTAACAAGTATAATCACATACTCTTCATTTGAGATTAATTGAAAAAAATATCAGTATATTCTCTTTTAATAAAGAAGTAATTAAGTTTAAATGTCTAAGAAACCTAATATATTGGGAGAAAGTTTTATTTTCCTCTGAAGATACAAATACGCATTTGATCAGAGAATAGTGTTTGAGAAAGATTTTTTAAAAGTTATCAGGACATTGAAGAACAAATTCTGTCATAGGCAAAAATCTAGCTTGGAGATCTAAAACAAAAGAGAAATAAGTAAGTATTTTCTAAATAATACAGAAGCACAAATAGTGGGATTATGTGAGATCAGTACTAGAATTGGGTTTATTTAAAATTTTTGTAAATGAGTAAGAACTTCAAATTCAAAATTGATATGATATTTTTGAAGGTGGAATTATACCCAGTACACAGGGGAAATCTGAGGCAGTATCCCAGAGGCTGAATTAATGGACTGGAAAGGGACAAATACAGGCTATTGTGCATTTATGTAAAAAACTAACTGTACTTATAAAATGTTGAGTTTTAGCATTCAGTCACACTTCTGAAAATAAATCCAGGAATTAATGTAAGCTATTAATAGTCTCCTGTTTTCACTTTAACTTTTTTTTTCAATTATGATTGACATTCAATGTTATTTTATGTTACGGTTTCATGTGAACAGCATAGTGGTGAGAAATATAATTTGCAAAGTGATCCCTCTGATTAGTGTAGTATATTGCCCACCAGGCACTATGTATAGTTATTACAATATTATTGACTATATTCCTTTTGCTGTACTTTACATCCCCATGATTATTTTGTTATTATCAATTTGTACTTTTAATTCCTTCAACTTTTTCATGCACCCCCTTAATCCCCCTCCCATCTGGCAACCATTGTTTTGTTCTCTGTGTCTATGAGTGTTTGTTTTGTTTGCTTGTTTATTTTGCTCTTTAGATTCTACATATAAGTGAGATCATATGGTATTTGTCTTTGTCTGATTGATTTCACATAGCATAATACCCTCTAGGTCCATCCATGTTGTCACAAGTGGTAAGGTTTCATTCCCTTTTTATGGCCAATCTCATTTTTAAAAGGGAAATTAAATAAATAGAAAAGGAGAGGAAGCAAGAGAAAAAAATTTTTTGTGTTTGTGTTTGCCTATGAAAATATTTTATTTTAAGATTTATTTTTAGTTTTGTTTTTGTTTTTGTTTTTGTTTTTTTTTTGGACAGAGAGAAGAGGGTGGGCCTAGAGCAGTCTCCATAGTTGCATGTCATCAGTTTTCTACATAGTTTCATCCCACGGGTGGGGCGGGGCTGCACAGGGCAGGAACAGGTCAGGGACCTCCCACATGGGAAGCATGTGTGGGGCGGGAGCCAAACCTGGGGGCCAAACCTGGGGGCCTCCCATATAGGAGGCTCACCCCAGTAAGAACCGAACTGGGGGAACACCCTAGTTCAGCATATGGGTCCCCATGGGCTGGGGCTGGGATTTGATCCTTGGACCCAGGGGCTGCAAGATGATCACTCAACCTGCTCAGCCATCCTGGCATCCCCTGTGAAAATATCTTAATGCTGTTAGAAATGTTCCTCAAGTTCCAACCCATGTCACCAGGTATTATAAATTGCCTAGAAATGACATAATGTTACATTATACTCAAAATTTTCATTAAATTACAGAACTAAGGAGTCGTCATTTTAAGAAATCCAGCAAAGATGTTGAGTAGACGGCAGTGATGAGGCATAGGTTGTAATTTGTAACTACATCTGTGAGTATAGCCACATATTTCTTTTCCTTGATTTTAGTCAGCATGAAATAATTATGCGTTCCAGATTGGAATGCATTCAAAGTTCTGTTTAAAAAGTTTATTCAGATTTACCACTTTGCTCCAAGAAAAATCTGCTCCTAATATTATGCTCCCCTCTGGCAAGCCATAAATGGACACCCTAGAGATCAGAAAAGCTAATAAGTAGAACAACTTAAGAATAGCTTCTCGCAAATCAAACTGGAACATATGTGAGATCCACATAGCAGTAATCAAATATATGCTTCCCCAAATCATATAATACACATTTAAGTTTTGAGTATATTCTATTAACAAATTCAAGTTTGATTCTCTCTGTGGGTTCTAGTAATGCAATTTAAGAAATGAAAATGGCTTGATAGGTTCAAGAAAATGAAGCAGAATATTAAACAAAGACTATTTAACCCACATTTTCCTCATGAAATGTGATAGCTGTGATTTTTCTTTGGTTCAGGTCTCATGCGCCTCAATGCAACATTTAGGTAAGTATAATAATTCTTTCTAGATTTTCTTTCAGCTCTTTCTTTCAGCAGCTGGTGTGTTTACAAGGTTATAAAAAACATACTCGAAAATCACTGTCATGGCTATTTCTTCAGATAGATTCATACTTAGGTCAGGTGGTAAAAATAGTAAATGCTCATGGGTAATGGTGGGATACAAGGAGATTAAGTCATGAAAGCACTTACAGGTGATAAAATTATTTTTTCCCCCTACTCCAAATCCTAAGGGGATCACTATTCAGTTGCCTTACCCTTCACCCCAAATTCCTTCACTTTCATGTGCAGAAGAAGTCTGTATTCCTCTTAGTTGAGGAAAGTTTGTAAGAAAAGCATCTGAGTGGTTTTAGTCTCATAGTAAACAAAAGGTGACTTTATCAAGTATAAGAGCACAATAGTGCTATAGCTACATACTTTTAAGTTTGATGGCTTAAATCAGGTAGTTTCTAAAAAATCTCAGATTTGGTCCTTAAACAGACACCCATAAAAAGTCTACTTTTTACTGAGTGTCTGACTGAGTGGCCTTTTTCTGGGCAGAAAGATAATCTATCTGTATGAAGTAAGTTGTTCATATTTTTTACTTTACTCCTTACCTTACTTATATACTCAATTGTTTTGGATGAAAGAGCTCAGTAGAGAGCATGAAGCTGAGGCACTGTTGGGGATAAGCATCTTTGAATAAGGGAGTATGCCCAGGGCTTGGAGTGATAACTTTATGAGACCTGACTCAGGTGTGTGACTTGGAGAAGTTGTCTGAACCAATCTACATCTCCTCATTTGGAGACAGTAGTAGTAACAACAACAAGCTTCCCTACCTGGTACATCTTTATCATGAAGATGGAAAGGAATGTGTTTAAAAATACTTTGTAATCTGTCAAGCACCCTAATGTTCATTACTGTGATTGTTTCTTATATTTGATAATGCTCATGTCATTGTTATTTCCCAAACCAGTTTTCAGCTACCCCCAGGATGGATCCGGAATTGTTTGAAAGGGACAATGACTGGCATTTGATCATCCCCTCTTCTGTTATGCACACGTAGTCCAGGAGTACACAATGTAAAACCCTTAGCAGGAATCCGATCATTGTTTCCAGTGCAGGAGCGGGGGTTTCTCTTTTGCATCCTACAGCACTAATGTAAGCTCAGCTCCTGCTTGGACTCTACCATCCCACCTGCAACTGCATCACTCATGGTTAAGTATATGAGTATTTATTTGTTTGGCTTTTACTGGATCTTCAGAACCATGTGTAGACTGAGTTTGGAATATAGGTTCTGAGATGGAGAGTTACATGAAGTTCATTTAATTGGAGAGAGCTCTCAGGAATACCGATTAGAGATAGAGGAAAAAGAGAAGCATCCGCTTCCATTCAGAGGAAACAGAAGACTTGAACTGTGATGCATTTGCAGCCGAGGCCTCAGCAGAACCCTTGCAGAGTTCTAGCGCTGGAAAGGCCCTTCCTGAACTGAGAGGAAGGTGCAGGGTTAGGCTGACCAGGTGTCCCAGGACAGAACACAACGGTACTGTCCCTTTTCAAATGCTACATATGGTCATCCTAGTCTCACTGGGCTGAATTTAGAGTGGCAACAGGCTAACCGTATGTACCATTTGAAATGGGACAGTACGATTGTTTTATGTGTGATTTAAAACAGGACGTCTGTTCAGCCTATGCATGGCCTTTGTGTCCCCACCTCAAGTTGTCACTGCCTGCAGGCTTCCCTAGGAGAGCAAGGCAGCTCCCTCTGACTCAGGACAATTCCTGGGGAGGAAGTCAGCTGTGCATCATGAGCAGGCAACTCTCCCAACAGCAGCGGGATGAGAGGCTCAGCCTAGGGGGGCATGTGGGCAGCACCCCATGCATCCACTGTAGCCGCTCAGAGTCATGCTGAAATGTCAGGCACAGAAGCTAGTGTTTTAACACTTTGCGTACGGATCACGAGAATCTTCGTTTTTTCTGAGCCATGCGTTAAATACGGGTAATGAGAATTCTCGTTTTTACACTTGACCTTTTATTTTTTGCAAGATTTATGTAATTAATGAGGTTTGGTTGACATATATCGAACAAATATTATCAATGGATAAATTTACGTAAGTACAAAAAATTTCATTGAAAAGTTATCAATAATATGGAAGCAATAGCATTTTAAAGAGAAAAGTTCATTTCAACGTGGTCTCATTTAAATACCTGCCGGAACAGAGGGGTATGAGGGTTTTAAACCATGCAGTATGTAACGTGTTAAGAAAGGGGTGCCCCGTTTTGTTTCTCTGCAATGTTTCCCTGCCTCGAAGAGGCAGAAAATGTTATGGACAGTGACACGTTTATATGGTTGAGGGTGGTAAGCAGGTTGGAGGGAGAGAGTGTTCACCTGGTCCCTCTCCATATAGCCCACTTCTTTCCATTCTAGGCCTGGATTACCAAAGCTCTTGCAAAAAGACCTCAGGTGGACCAGACGGCTCAGCCTCTTGAGGATATGACTAAGGGCCAATCTCTTGGTCTCCCTCTTGCTCTCCCTCTCGCCTCAAAAGTTATTTCTTATCCATTCTCTGGGAAATTAAAGTAATATGTCCCTCTGAATGGAAACTGACTTGATGTAAAATCCATGGCTCACGCAAGTTCTTTATTGTACCTGACATGGTGAAATGATAATTGTTACTTTATCATTGTCTCTTCCCCCTACCCACTGTGCGTGTGTGTATGTGTGTGTATTTTGAAGGAAAAATGGAGATTTGTTATATTTATAGCAATATTTATTATGCATCGAGAGCCTCTTATGTGTCAGATACTTTATGTACATTATTGCTAAATATCCCAATAACCTTGCACACTACTTATTAATCACACTGTTTCCCAGAATGGGAAATTGTTGCTCAAAGAGTTGATGCAAATTGCTCATGACCACAGCCAGTAAGTGTCAGGGCAAGGATTTGAAGCTCTGTGTCCAGATCCCAAAGCCACATCGACTCTCTGTGGAAAGGCGTTTGAAGATCCTTGCATCTCATTTTGGGTGTCTTGGGGTAAATGCTAGCCTTGAAAGGCAGGAAAATGAGTTTAGATGTGGGTAAGGAGGGCTCTGCTTATGCCCTGGCCCACACTTCTATTAATACAACACACTTTAAGTATCCTGCATGTGATGGCAGGAGCTAATTGCTTACACATCACCAGTAACACACACAGTATTCATTTAGCGAGAAAGCTTTAATAACTGGTTTTTGCCTTGCCAGAAACAGCCTCTAATCTTCCCTGTAGAAAGTGGTAAAATTTTTCTCTCACAGCTGCTATGGGCTTCAGTTACAACGGAATAGTTAACTTTTCATTTGTTGTAAGATCTTGACTAGGAATATGCAGTATTCGATTGTAAAGTGTCCTAGTCCAAACTCAAAAATGTTTCCCTTTAAGTGTTTACAGGATTTTCCCCTCATGCCTAACATCGAAGCTGGTGGACTTAAGACCCTTCATGCTGATTTTTCATGGGGGCCATCTGAAGAGAATTCTGTTACCTAAATGGTTGATCCTTGTGGTGAAAGTGTTCAGCTTTAGTGCCTTCCAATTAGAGAAGGACCATAATCTTTACCACTAGCTGTGAGGTTAGGAGTAAAACCGAAGTAGATGCAAGGACATTGATTCTATCTTTGAGCAGGAGTTGGTTAAAGATCTATTCTCTGTCATCTCCCCTAGAGTCTTCCCCAAGACATTTCTTCCACAAGCTATATAAATTTTTTCTCTGGCATGCCCGGCACACAATCTGTGGTGGGTGGGTGGGTGGGTGGGTGGGTGGGTGGGTGGGTGTGTGTGTGTGTGTGTGTGTTTTGTTTTTTTTGTTTTTAAACAGTACCAGGTTTTAGAAAATGAAGTCAGATTGTCAAAATTAAAACAGGCTAAGAGGGTTTGTGCAGGGTAAGGCCTTTACTCAGGCATTGAATTACAGAGAGACTAACCTTATACTGAAACACTAAATGGCTATAGAAGAAATCTGAGAAACACCATTTAATATTATTAAAGACTTAGAGAGAAGAGACAAGAACTGACTCATAAGAAAAGGAAGTATTGAGGAAAAGGGTCAGTTAACTGAAGGCTTTGAGACATGTTAGGATCCCCACTAGAGAGAGAAGGGGGGGAAATAGAAATGTGTTATAGTTTTTACTGTAGTCAGTTTTTTTCCCCTCTTTCTTACATCAGTGGTGTACAGAGGGTTAAATACTCCGTACAGATAACTTAAGTAACTAGCTACCCCATGTAGCAGTCTGAACTGTGATGTAGGAAGTTGAGTGTATTCCAGTTATGTCATTATTTGGTAAAATATTACATCAAAATCTTTAGTGATGGTGTGATACATTAACCAATATGGTACACGAGGAAAAAACACTCACTGAGTGAAGGAAGCCATGCGTTGTTCCTTCCATGTCAGGGTGCACCCAGTAAACTACACCATGAAGAGCAATTTCATTCAGCACAAATGTCATAGGCATTAGTTGGCAGGTTAGGACATGATGACACAGGACTGTGAAATATTGCTAATCCCATATTAGCAATTCGTTGTTATACTTATAACAGCTGTAAGAGTTAAGTTCATTGTCGTGTGATGATAAAAGTCCTGTGCCACTGTCAGTGTTGTATGGAGTTCAACCAACCATCTACAAGCATGCCAGAAACCTGGGGTGTTTTTGAAAGAGGGGAAGTTCCAGAACAGAGGCTGGCTGTCTTTCTTACCTGAGGGCCTGCAACAGGACGAGTCAGCCTGGTACTGGTCCTTTTGTATCCTAACTTCATGGTTATTCTCTTTCTTTCTGATCCATTGCCCACGATTTTCCTCCCAGCATAAAGAGAGATGGGTTCAATCCCCACTCTAGCTCTCTCTCTTTTTTTAAATTCAGCTCAAGCCTCAACACCTTCTTTCTCAACCCACTACATCCCACGTCTCATCTCTTCCATCTTTTATAACCCACAGTGCCTACTGCCTATACTTTTTAGTGTATTTGAAAAATATCATACATTGCCCTGAAGCTCATCTTGATTTTTAAGGAATATTTGTCTTCATTTAAATAGAAGAAATGGGGATTCACTTGAACTCTAAAACTGTTTTTATACTTTTTCAGTCTTTACCCCAACTTCTAACATAACAATGAACTCAAAACAGGCAGTCAGCAAATACATGGTAGTAAATGAATGCGTTAGCTGGTGTGTTTATTAGGAATTGTTGAATTGTTAGTCACAGTAACTCGATAACAGTGACTTCAAAAAGAATTGTATTTTCTCCCACATAAGAAAAATGTCTGCAAGGAGGTGGACATTATACAATATTTGTAATGCCTCCAGGTTCCTTCTCAATTTCTGTTCTACTGTCCTTAGCACGTGGAGACTTTTTAAAGTTGTCATCATGGTTGTAAAATTTCTGCTGAAGCTCCAGCTGTCGTATCTCTGGTAGAGGCATTAAGAGGTAAGAGAGGGGGAAAGCCAAAAGGAGCGCACCTCCCAGATGAGTCGTCACCCTCTGAAGAGCTTCCTGGGATGCCTACTGCATACCTGTCATTGATTACATCTGATCATTAAGAGGCAGACAAGTGTGGTCATTGGGCATGCATATTGTCATCTCAGGAAAACTAGGTTCTATTATTAATAGTAAGGAAGGAGGAGGTGGAGGAAGCAAGTACCGGTTTCTGCCACAGCAGGGGTCAAAGTTGTCTTCTGATTAGGATTCAATCTCTTGCTATGCCTGAAAAATCAAATGTTCTCTCAATATAATGCATCTGTGGGCAGGGGGCGGGGGGTGGGGGGAATCAACGCTTTGGAATTTAGACAAGAAGGTACAAATAGAGTTATATATTGATGGAATTCATGAGTCAAGGATCTGGAGCTGTCAAGGCAGGAGAAATAGGGTGTCATAGGAGTAAAGTAAAGCTGAGGAACTGAACTGCTTAATGATGTTGAAAAGTAGGTCTTGTGGTAAAGGCATGAAAAATAGGCAGCTCTGATCTGAGGATGGAATAAGGGATGTAAGATTCCAGAGGCTTAGCTGTTTTGGAGAGTGACACACTTCAGGACCTGGTTTGCAAAGTAGAGTGGAGCTGAAGGTCATTAGAGTAGATTAGCACTCACAGATGTATGTAAGTCCTCAGATATAGAATTATATCTACTGAATGAGCTTTATGTATTTTTTTAGCTGTGCTAAATACAAATGGATTTTCTTTTTGCTGTAAAAACAATAGAACTACATTTTTGAAAATAGAGGAGAATCCTCACATTCCCCTCATCTTGTATTGCCTGCCACATGACGTACATAATTGTAATCATAGCTTACTTGTGCTCATCTATACTTCTAATCTAACATTAACTTTTAACATTATAATGTAAGCATTTTTGATGTAATGTAGCTATTGGCATTAATCAATGATTTCTAATAAGTATTTCAAATTACAATTATGGGACACTTCAGATTGCACTTGAAGACCATGTTTCTAAAGACTCATTGGATAGAACTCCTACAAAAGTAAGCTTTCCATTATCAGTCAGGGTCAGGGCCACTTAACAATCTTCATTCCCCCCACCCACCCCACCTCACCCCACCCCCCAGCCTTTTCTCCCTCCTTTTCCCATAATGGCTGATCCAAACACTTTCTAATTCTGCGGTGCCTTACAGGTGCACGCTCCAGGGTTCTGCTCTCAGTTCCTTCCTTCTCTGTTCATTCTCCTGTTTTAACCACCATTTGTAGAATATGACTCCACATATGCATATTACACTGATTACTTGAGTACCTGTGCTCTTAGATGTCCCACAGGCATCTCAGATCAAACTCATTATATCTTATAAACTTTAAAACTTTCTTGTTATCGGTTCTACCTTTCACAATTTCTGAAACCATGTATCCAGCCACTAATTCAGAAATCTGAGATGGTCTTTTATTGTTCCTTTCCTTTCACCTCTCCTCCAAACCCCATCAGCAGAATTATATTCTAGGAATTCTACCTCTTAATTTTCTTTCAACTTTATCTCTCCCTCTTATTCTCTTAAATGTCTTATAACTGGCCTTTCTAATTCCTGAGTTGCTTCCTCCTAGCCATCCTCTTTTCTCTCACCAGTTTATAAAACACAGCTTTTCATCGTGCTTGGTCTTCTTGAAGCTTTTCAGTAGCTCCCTCATCACTTAGCAGAAAAAGATAAACTCTTTAATGTGGCAAACAAAGCCCTTTGTAATTTGAACTCACTCTTACCTTTCTAATATCACCTCTTGCCTCTCCCCGTCTCTTGCACTCCCTATGATGAACATTTGTGTCAACAAATGAGCCCATCTTTTATACCGCTCTGTGATGTTCCTCAGCTGTTCCGTTTTTTGATCATCTGTTGGTCTTTTGCTAATTTGTCTTCTTCCTTGACCTCTAAGCAAAGTCAGGGGCTTTCTCCTCCCTCTTCCTGTGGTTCTTTGATCATACATACTGCTATCCCTATTCTCTTTACACTTTACTGCAGCTATTTGTATTTCTGTCGCCTGCACTAGATTATGAGTCCCTTGAAGGCAGGGACTAGATTTCAATCATTTTTTTCTCCCTAGTATCTGACATAAATTAGTTGTCTAGGATTTTTTATTTTTTAGATTTATTTTATTGTTTGAGGGAAGGTGAGAGAGAACGAGAAGTGTTCTCTCTCTCTTTCTTTCTCCCTCTCTGACACTAGGGACTCCTCCCTCTCTAACCCTTTGTCCTCCTTCGTAAACTCTTCTCTGCTTGCCCTTCCCTAAAGCTTGGTCCTCAGTCCACCGCTCTTCTCAAGTAGAAAATTTCCACAATGTGATTTTATCTCTACGGTATTAACTACCACTTACATTCTAATAAGTGTCCAAGCTATATCCAGCCTTCACCTCTCATGTGCACTTCAGATATAAACACTCAACTGCCCAGTGGACAGAGAAACTTACATATGTCATAATCTCCTTAAACACAAGTACAGACCTGAGTTAAATATCTACTCTGTAGCCTTTCCTCATCCCAGTCAGACCCACCATCTCCCCACTGAAGCCTCCTTCTGAATTTATTTTTTTTTTTAGTTGTGAAATGTATTGGGATGACGTTGGTTAGTAAAAATTACATAGGCTCCAGGTGTATGATTCTATGATGCATCATCTATGTTAAGGATGTGCTCACCACCCAGAGGCAGGTCTCCTTTCATCACCATATATTGGATGCCCTCTCTCTATTCCTCCACCCCTCTCCCCATTTACCCTCAGGTAACCACGAAACTATTGACTGTGTCCCTGAGGTTTTGTTTCTTTGTTGCGTTCAGTTTATATTTCACATACGAGTGTCCTTCTGAATTGCTTACGTTAGTTAGCAACAACACCAAAGGCCTGGTCAACTGCTAGCATAGTGTCTTCTGTCTTCCTTGCTCCTCCATAGCCAATGCATGTGTCTTCAGATGGCACTGCCACCTAAATCCCCCACTAAGTAGAGAGATCTTTCCAAGCATAAATTCCACTCTGTTTTTTCTTATTTTAAACCCTGAAATGGCTTTCTGTCCTCCAGGATTAAGCAGACATTCTTTAACAGGGTCACGGTGACCTGGTTCCTATCTCCGTCTCTATTACACCTCTTGCCACTCCCCACTTAACCCTTTTATGTTCTAGTAACCTTGAACTACTTGTGGTTCCACTTGACTTCTTTGTTTTGTCTGTGGTAGCCTCTCTGCCTAGAAGGCTCTTTAACCCTCATTCACCTTGATGATCCTAGTCATCACCCTAAGCTACTCTCAGTATCCTTTCTTCAGTATGTTTTTACAATTCTCCATGCCTGGTGGTCTCAGTTCTGGAGTCATTCTGCTTAGGTTCAAACCCTGCTCCAACCTCTATTAGCTGAGTGACCTTGGGAAAGTTATTAGCCCCCTCCAATCATGAGATCTCCCAACAACAACAACAACAAAATGGATATAAAAATAGAATTTAGTTTACGAGGTTGCTAGAAAATTGAATGAGTCACAGTATCTGCTCTGTGATAAAAGCTCAATACACACTTTATAAGGTGACTTGTTCTTCTACATGATGCCTTGTTCATTCTTGTATTACCAGAGCTAGGTGATGCTTTGCATATTGTAGGTACTCAACACAGTTGTTGAATTGAACAAAACTGAATGAATTAATGAGTAGACCAGAGACTATTTATGTATGTATGGTCATATATTAAGAGTATAAGATGAGCCTAACAGAATAAGAGTCTCAGGTGAGTGATTTATTCTGATAAATGCCACCATTCTACTGAGAAAGAGGCTGGTATATGGAGTGTGTTGGAGCTGTGGAGCGCTGCTCAGATACACCCTTCAGGATGGAGCACTCCGTCCTTCGGCTGCTGGCAGTGTGATGGCAGACTTTTCCCGGCACAATATCCTTTCTCTGGTGACTGAACTGGGCTAAAAAGAGCCACTTTGCCCAATGTTCTGCCTCTGCCTGCATCTAAAGACTGGTTGGTGGGATGCCAGGATAGCTCAACAGGTTGAGTGTTTGTCTTGCAACCTCAAGGTTGAGGGATCAAATCCCAGCCCTGGCCTGTGCAAACCCATATGCTAAACTGCAGCACAACTGATAACCACAATGAAGGTTCTTGCCTCCCATGCAGGAGGCCCCTGGTTTGGTTCCCGCCCTGTGCAGCCCCACATCCACCTGTGTGTAATTAAACCATGTCACAACTAATGATGTACAACTATGGAGACTGCTCTGGGCCTCCCCCCTTCTCCCTGGCTCTGTCTCTTTGCCTCTCTCCTCCCTCTCTCACCTTCTCTCAAACAATAAATTAAATCTTAAATAAATAAACAAAGAACTAAGTAAAAAGTATGGTTGGTGCAGGGCACTAATGTCTGACCTTACTGCACCCTGAGACAACTTTGCAGGGCCATGCCAGGTCCCGAGTTTGACAGAGGCCTGGATGAGGCTCTGTTGTCACTCCATTGCTTTCTCTGCTCAGGGCTACTTCCTTCACATCGGTACAGCTGTTGACCCCAAGAGTATACCCTGCAACCTCCTGTGTGCAAATTTCTGTTTTAGAATTTGTTTCCAAGAGATTCCAACCTGCAACATTTTGTGAAGGATGGGAGTCCCGTAAACTACATTTTAGATACAATGTATATGAGTAGTATATGAAATGCTTAGTGGTATGGCTGGCACCCAAATAGAATGAGAGATGATTATTATTATTTTTGAGGGGTGATAGGATTTAGAAAGGGGTGCCAAAGATAAGTGACTGCTTACATCAATTTTAATCCCTGGCTTACTCTGTACCTTGAATATTGCAAATTGTGAGTGTTTTAGGCTCGGTGCCCACATACATGTATTGTGCTACTGAGAAACTCAAACAAGGAAAGTGAAAGAAATCCTGGCGGCTCCTCCCTATGTGATGCTCTCGGAGAAAATTGATAAACCCTGTGTTGTGATCTTTTATTTCCTGGCAGGCAGTGATTAAGCACTGAGCTACATTTTTATTAATTAAAAACAAAGGGGGGCAGTAACATTAGAAACACTCTATTACCCGTCCATATTATGTTGGAATTTTATTTCAAAATGATTTGTTCTAGAGAAAAATCCATTGAATAACTTAAGTTAAGAGGTTTTCGTTATTAAACTTGCCACAAAGGTCTAGCTCCGCTTAAATGACTTCTTAGTATGAATGGCCAGGACAGATTGCTTTTTTTTTAAACAGTAGGGAATATCACAGTTTCTCTTTAGAAATTACAAAGGAAACAGGTATACATTTGAGTGCATAAAATACATACACATAAAAAAATAAATAATATAGAATTATAAAAATTAAAAAGTAGTGGTCCTCTACCATCCCACTCCCTACAACATCTCACCTCTGAAATAATCACCTCAAGGAAGATTTTGGTTTACCAGTATATCTGGGGAAATATAGCTTATGTATATTTATACTTAAAATAAAACCTGAAATATGCAAAAATGTGGATAGTAAATCTAAATCTTAAATTTCTTAATCTAATATAGATAGATATGAAAACCTCTATTCTCTCATTCATCCATCTGTTCATTTAAATCTCCTGTTTACATAACACAGGGGCCACAATTATTGCTAGAATAGTGACAGTTTTCTTTTCGCTTCTTTCCCCTACAAACTTCCTGTGAGAACACCAGTGGAATCGTGCCTTTCTTTGGAAGTTCAGCTTCTTTTGAAAATGGTGATATCTTGTCACAATGAAATCTAGTCAGAAGGACATCTTATTTTCCCCTTTTAATATTTTGAGTCCCCCTATTCATGTCATACCTACATTTACTGCTTTCATTAGTTGATATCAGTTTCAAGTTAATAACAACAGAGAATTAGGAAGTTTCTGCTTAGACCATTGCTAGTATTTCTTTTTCAATTCATTTTTACCTGTCATGACTTGTGCTCTCTCCTGTCTCAATACTGACTGCATTTCCTGTATAAATGACAGCAAAAGGCCTCAGTCATCACTGCAGAAGTGATTGGAGAGAACTCTAGATGTTGAGCTTGTAAACCATAAACTATACTACCATTAAAAATTATACTTGTTTCTTTGAAAACTCTAAAACACAGAAAGTTTGAACATAAAGTGTAGAGAATATCCAATCTCATTTTCCTGAAGATGAATTTTGAACAGCACAGAAGAATAAGCAAATATACAAACATGTGTCAGAATTATGAGTGACTTAAATTCAAATGTTGCAGGAAGCGACACCTGACGGAGGATAGCGGACGCTCGGACAACTCTTTAGATAAAGGAAGGAGATTTTATTAGACTGTGGAGCACGAGGGGCTAGTAGCACCTAAGCACGCGCTCCCCGTAGTTAAGAGTTTTTACAGCTTATATACCCTTTTTAGTGCCCATGTCATTGGAGCATGATTTGTTTGTCTAGGATCCTCTGTGTTTCTCATGACTCAAGGTGGGGAGCGGGGAGGGGCAGACCTTGAACCTGGGTTGAGCGCGCTAGCTAGGACTTTCTGAGTATGTTCTCGGCCATGATTTCTATAATTGCTGGCCTTTCTGAAACTCAAGGACGTCTTACGGTATCTCTTATCCTTGTGTTTGCAAGGATCTCCAGGAGGTTCTTTTTTCTGTAATCTTTTAAAGTTCCTCCTCTCTCACAAATGCATTTAGAGATCAGAATCTAGACAGATAAATCTAGATAAACAGGTCCAATAATTTGATGATAAAACTGAAGCCATTGCATTAAGAAAGCAAATGTTATTGCTGCTTTTGAACATTCCCAACAGATTGGACAAAAGACTAGCCAGTCTTAAATAATGCCAGTTGTGTGAAAAAAAAAATTTTTTTTTAAAGGGTTAGCCATAGTTAGAATTTTTTAAATTTCAGTTATCAAATGAGATTTTTTTTAGGGGAAGCTGGGATGGCTCGGCGGGTAAAGCGCTCACTTTCAAGCCCCAAGGACTGAGGATCAAATCCTGGCCCACGCCCATGTGGAACCACATGCTGAACTGGGATGTGCCCCCAGTTCAGTTCTTGCTGGGGCCTATGTGGGAGGCTCCCAGCCCAGTTCCTGCCCTGCGCAGCCCTGTGCCCGTCTGTGGAGTGAGACTATATGGAAAACTAATGTCAACTATGGAGTCTGCTCTGGGCCCTCCCCCTTCTCTCTGTCTTTCTCTGTCTCTGTTTCTTTCTGTCAAAAATCAATAAAAAAAATCTTAAAAAAAAAAAAATAGATTTTTTAGGTTAAAAATAAAAATAATATGGTTCTTAATTATAGACAGCCACTGTTTTACTTTCTAAGAAACAAAGAGCTAATTTATATTCATGTTTCTTTGTCATAAAAATAGAAAATAAACACCAAATGGTTATGTCTGCAACACTGACTATAATTGGATGCTTTTCTAGTTTCTTATGGGTCATTTGCAAGTCTTTAAATTCCTCTTTTTAAAAAATTAGTCTAAAGGAGTTCTGAAAAGCATCTTATTATAGTTTTTATCCTATTATAGTTTTTTAAAACTCCTTTAGAATGAGTGGGATCTCACTTGAGAAAAGAGCATTCTCAGAAGTGCTGAAATGTGTGTGCTTTTTGTATGCATTGGTAAAGTCATGATAAGAATTTAAAATGAATCTATAAAATAAAATTTTGAAAAACATCAACGTACTGTAAACTCAATGTACAACATGAGGTAGAACTCTGAAAAGGGAAAAATAAAAAGCTGCGATGAGTCAGAAAAATTTGTTTCTCTGAGCAATTAATAAACAGCCATGAAAATAAGCTTTTATGTCATGCATCCTACAGGCCTAGGACTTTTATCTTAAAATGGCCATCCTTAAAACAAAGGAAATGGTAGTCAGGGAGGTGAGTCGTGATCTGCAGAATAAAAGATAAACTACAGATTTTTCAATTATCACCATACTTTTGTAACCAGATGCCATCTGAATTTTTTTTTATTAGCTATTATGATAAGCATACTTGAGCCAGTCAAGCACAAACTTTCATACAATAAATGTTTTGAATGCAGTGGCTGTTCAACCTTGCCTGTTATTTACTCATACCTAGTGCAGTTGACCATGCCCAACTAAATGGAAAACATGCTCCCCCAGCCCCCACCCCCAAGCCATTGCCACAGTCGCTGCCTGGGAGAACCCACAACAAATCTGCCCTCAGCTGCCCTAGGGATTCAGGCCTGAAAAAAATGGTGATTTTACAATGATATTCTGCTGAAACTTCCTGGCACCTGTGAGGTTAAAATCTCAGAACACCTAGAAAGAAAACAGTAAGTACTTCTAAAACAGTGCTGATAAAGGGGGATAATAAATTCTTCAGGGTTAACACCAAAGATTGATGCCAATGAATTGAATTCCCTTGATGTTCAGGGAGAAATTAAAGCTAATGAATTATATATGCAAGCCTTCTTTCGTTGCAATTGTCCTTTGCAAATATTGCTATAATCTTGCGTTGTTGACATTATCGGGAAGCTATTTTCTAGCAATTTTGAACACATTTCCCTACTGAGCGTATGTACACTTAAAATTTTGACGATGAGTGCATTAATTAGTTTTCAAGATCGTGAACTTTTTTCTTCATAACATTTTAATTTTAGGAAATAGACAAGAACATTTTGATATAATACTCATATATGTTTGTATTTATGTCAGAACTAGTATCTTTTGAAATGAGCAAACTTATTTTTGTCATAAAGGTTATTGAAAGTTTTTCCTTATGTCTTGAGAAAGATATTGCTAACCATAAGCTTTTATTACCAGGATAGGGGGGAGGAGCGGGAGGACAGTTGTGGGGGGAGGTGGGAGTGGGCACTAGATATAAGGTGATGGAAGGGGAGCTGATACTGAGTGATGGGCACATAATACGATGCATGAATGATGTGAGGTGGACTTGTACATCTGTAAACTGTCTAATTGTTACCAACCAATGTAACCTCATCAAATTTAACAATAAATTAAAAAAAAAAGAAAGCAAGAGATTAGGAGTTTTGAGACTTTCTATCCAATACAAAAATATTCACAACATGATAAGAAATATGTTATAGTAAATACTTCCTGTTATTTTTTTTTTTTAATAACCACATATTTCAATAATATATTTCAAATTCTGGAAGCATTCCCACTCGTATGAAATCTAAATATATATTTCTCAATCCTTTAATCCATTAACACATTGGTGGATTTTATTTACTGATATGTAGTTTGATGAATTCCACTGGTAGCAAGAAAGGGATTCAAAAAAGGATGAGCTAGTTTTTTTGAAGCGATTGTCCTGACACAATCTGGTTTTGAATTTAGTCTAGAGCTTTGCCTTTGAACTGGAGAGGGGGATGTTTTCAATTTTGTGATGTAGCTTGAAGTGAAGGCAGATCGTGTCCCTCTTCTACCATCATCTTAAAAAAAATAGTATCTTTGATGACAGCAGGTTCTAGGATTGGTTGATTTGTTCAGGTTAAATTTCTTAATCCAGGTTCAGAGAGACAAGAGATTATATTATCTAGAAAGGTAAACGGAAAACCAAGAGATAAGAGTTTTTCCCCTCAGAGTGTGTGTAAATACTCTACCCCATAAAATATTCAGTGTAGGGATATTTTAGCCAAGTTTCATTAGGCATTACGCTCCTTGGCTGGAATGTACCATGCAGTGCTAGACTGTTTACAGCAGTATGGATGAGTTCATTAGCGCTTGCAAGGATTATCTGGAAACCTAGTCTTTAGATAAGAAACTGCATTGTCTGGAATTATTTCGTGGGCATCAGTGAGACCATATAAGGGAGCTTTTAAATGTAGGATGTCAACAATGGCCTCTTCTCCTCTCCACCCTTCTTTATCTTTCTTTCTTCTTCTTTGGTTTTTTTTTGTTATTGTTGTTGGTATAAATCTTTCCCTACAGCAATCAAGGGAATAGTAAACAGTCTCCATCATTTATTAACTCCTTAAGTACTACCAACAATGCTTTATTTTAGGGGATGCTCTGCAAGGTCTGGGGCAGAGCTCCATGTGCTTTTCAAACATGTATTTTTCAGCACACACTTTACATAAAATGGTCTTGAAAAATTTGATGGAGACACCCTCTCCCCACAATGTGACATCTTATCTCACCCACTTAATTAAAGTCTAGAAATTATTTCCTCTAGTGTTGATAGGGCAGTGCCCTATCTAGGAGGTTTCCCCTGGCAACAGCATACTCAGGCCATGCTGAGTCTGTCCACATGGCCTGTTTCATCTCACATTATTCAGTGTATCTCTCAAGCGCTTAGCGTTAAAGAATTGGACTGCATTTCTTTTCAGTGACTGATATCAGCAATCATTTGCCTAAGCCAGTGTAACTTGGAGAATGAAACTAGATTTGTAGAAATATCAATACTCTATACAACATTGTTTCAAATTCTTACCTCCTATTTGAGCTCTCTTTCGTAGCTTGTTAAATATATTCATATTTCAAGAGTAGAAAATGCCTACTTAAAAAAAAGAAATATAAAATATCTGGAGATAATGATTTTGCCTACACACTCCAAATGAGTTTACTTTAGTTCGAACAACAATTTTTTTTTTATTTATATGACAAGTAATTTAAAATATTTAAAAATATTTAAAAACTAAAAATTCTTCTGAAGTGGTTTAGAGTTATGTAAAAAGCTAACATATAAAAAGCAAACATTCTTTATTGGTTGTTTTAGTTCTAAAAAAAATCTAATACTTGGGAGATAGGTTAAGTTATATAGGCACAGGGTTTCTTATTCCATTATCATTGCAAAACAAGCACCAAATCAAAAGTCAATTTCTTAATGTCACAATCATATATCCATATGAAAATGTGAAACAAATCCATATGTTTCCTTTCTTGAGTTGTTTACTCTTTGGATTAGATATAATGTCTTGTTTATACAAACCAATGAAAATTTGTTTGCTATAAGTATGTTCTTTGGTAATTTACGGTTAACCTCACAGAGAAAGAAGCTATAATTTTTACTCTTCAATTTTGATTTTAATTCAAAAACTGAAGAAGCCCTGAGATTATTAAAAGCTATTACATGTTCAATTACAGAGTCTATTGATTCATCCTTTTGAGCACTCATTATGGAAATGGTGTTAAGTCACAGCTGAATTTAAATACCACACTTCACACAGTGTTTTGCATCTGTAAATAATGGCGATTGTGAAAAATGCCAATTTGTGTTTATCTCAGCAAATTTCTTTGACCTACTAGTTGGATAACAGGTCTGACAGGTAAGTGAGTTCTCTCAAGGCTCAAGAGATGGCTTGGGGGAAGCAGGGATGGCTCAGTGGGCTAAGCACTTGCTGAGTCCCAGGGACTGACCTTCGAATCCTGGCCCCAGCTGTGCAGACCTATATGCTGAACTGGGCTATGCTTTCCACAAGGGAGGCCCCCAGTTCGGTTCTTGACCCCAGTTTGGCCCCTAGCTCGAGGAGTCATGCTTCCCATGAGGGAGGCCCCAGCCCAGTTCCCACCCCGTGCGACCCCCGACCGCCTGTGTGGAACAAAACCATGTGGAAAATTGATGACTTACAACTATGGAGACTGCTCTCAGCCCTGCCCTTCTCTCTGCCTCTCTCTGTCTCTATCTCTCTATCTCTGTCAAAAACAATAAAATAAAATAAATTTTTGTTTTGTTTTTGTTAAATTTATTGGGGTGACATTAATTGATATCAATTACATTGTTTCCAGACGTACAATTCTACATTACATTGTCTATACACCACATTATGTGTTCACCATCCAGAATCATCACCATATATTTGATTCCCCCTCCCTACTCCCCCCAACCCATCTCTCCCACCCACCTCCCCCCTTACCCTCAGGTAACCATTCTATTGACTGTGTCCATGAGTCTTTGTTTCTTTCAGTTTTATATTCCACCTATAAGTGAGGTCATATGTTTCTTGATTTTTTTTTAAGAGACAGATGATGACTTGATGGGCCACTTATCACTGTCCCTCTCCCCAACTCCATTATCTTGAAAGCCTTTCTGGAAATTTTAGGCTAACTTCATAGCAGCAATTACCTGGTTCAGCATGCCCAGAAATGCCTAGCAAATTCAGTTGTTATTAACTGAATTAGTAAAAGAAAAATAAGTACTATGATTGTCTTTATTGATTAAAAATGTTTACATTTAGCTAAAATACTCATGTGGAAAATTCAGACAGAACACAAAAGTATAAAGAGAAACACCATTATAATTGTTTTGTCATATTTGTTTTCAGATTTACTTTTGTGCATATACTTTACACACAGTTGAACATACACAGATAATTTTGCCTTCAGCTTTTTTCTTAACATTATTACATAATAATTTGCATATATCATTAAACATTTTTGCTCTTAATGTGTTGATATTTTTAATAGCTTTGTTGAGATATAATTGACATACCATAAAACTCACCCATTTAAAGTAGCGGTTAGTAGTGTATTCACAGAATTGTGCAACCATTACCACACTCAACTTTAGAACATTTTTATCACCCCAAGAAAAAAACCTCGTGGTGAAAACTGAAAGATGATCCTCTACAACCAGAAACAAAACAGGAATGCCCCACTCACCACTATTATTCAACACACTATTGGACATTCTAGCCAGAACAATCAAGCAAGAGAAGGAAATAAAAGTCATCTAAATTGGAAATGAAGAAATCAAATTGTCAGATTTGCAAGTGCTTTGAAATACTAAGAGGAATGAGCCCCAAAGATATTTCCTTTCCAATCTCATTTAATATAACAATTACAACTTGAATCTGTGCCCAGGGAATTATAACAATTACACAAAGTCAAATGGCAGGAAAACCAACTTTTATTTCTCATACCTAGATTGTCATTAGTGAACCTGTGTGGAGAGTCTTAGAGTAAGAATAATATCATAAATCACTGTAAGTGATCTTTAGGCGAGGTGGACAGAGGTGTGGAATTACTGTGAAAAGATATTTATTTAATAATTTTGAAGTCTTGTTTGAGAATATGTACATCTATAAACATGAATTGGACTAGTATGAATGCTCGGTTGAGCTAATTTACCATAGTTTACTAAGTTGCCCCTAAATGAGGAGATGATTTCTTCCATTTTCTATTCTGTGGCATAGCTTGAACAGCCTAGATTTAGCCTTTGTGTTACCTGTTTAAAGGTATGCAAATGACAAGGATTTGTTAGGCATAAATCAGGTTACAATAAAAATATTAAAATTCAATTTTAATGCTTATAGTTAGTTACAATGGGATTCTGATAAAACACAAAACAGTTTGTCTAAAGGGCAAATACCATGTAATTAATCAGCATTCCTGCCTCTCTTAATAGCTACAAGTATTTTTATAATATACTTAATTTTTGTTAATGAACAATGTATTTATTTTGAGAAAAGACAGTACCTCATTAAATTGCTTTTTATATACAACCAAAAGAGAAAGATTATTTGACAACAAACTGTCAAATAGCATGTACTCATTTGAGAAAGTATTTTGGGGAAATCTTTTGCCTACAGAATGTTGAATAGTGTTTGTTTATATATACACATATACCTATGTGCATATAATGTGTGTGTGTGTGTATATATGTGTGTGTGTGTATATATAGAGAGAGACACACATAATTTTATTTAGTTTTAAAAAATTGATTGTCCTTAGTGTCCCTCTGGAAATCATTAAATATTTTCTCTAGGTGAGGAAGCCTTCTCTTCATTTGTTCATGCATTATTGAAAGAAATAATATGAGTAACACTTCAAGTATCAATTTCATGCTAAAATGACATACGCTGAAATTCATTGTGACCTTGAAGTTAAGGTTAACTCAACTCTGATGAAATATGTTGAAGATAAATTAGGAGATTCAGTCAAAACATGAAAAATTTAAGTGAATCTGATTAAGTTTTGCTTCCTCCAAAGAGATGAGATTTTATGTATAGGAGCTAGAATGATTTCCATTCAATACATATTTGATTGTTTTACTCAAAATTTTAAATAAAATATTTATTTTTGAAATGGAAAAGAAATACAAAGTAATACGGAAAAAAAGGAATTTAATACCAATTATGATCAGTGAAATGTAAATTCAGACAAAAATGAGACGACATCTTGCACGTTGAATGGGCCAAAAAAATGTGTAATATTCAGAATTGATTGGTAAGGTTATGGGACACGGGTGCCATTGATGAGAGCCTAATAGATTCTAACTCTGAACTACCTCTCAACTTATATCCACCTCTTTATTACTACTGATGGTGCCTTAGTTTAGGATTTACATGTGTGTACATATACCTATGCTTTTGCACAAAATCCTCTTTTCTTCCTGTATGCACTTTTCTTTCTTGCATGCCTGGCAGACTCCTTATTTCTAAAACCCCAGATTTTATTTTCTGTAAAGCCTTCTTACTTGCTTACACTATTATGCTTCCCACTGGAGCTAATTATTTCTTTCTTTCTGTTTCCATATCTTTTGTAACATACTATTATGCAATACTTACCAATTTAGTTTATAGACACCTTAGACAAACAGTGATAAATTAGTGTAAAATTTAATAAACTAATCGTTAACAACTCAGTCTCTGGGTACTAAGTAAATTTTTGTTGAACGAGGAATGCTGGGGTAGCTCAACAGGTTGAGCGCTTGCCTGCAACTGCCAGTTCTGGGTATTGAATCCCAGCCCTGGCCCGTGCAAACTCATGTGCTGAACTGTGGTGCAACTGGTAAGAGCTGAACCCTGAGGTGAAGGTTCTCGCCTCCCATGCTGGAGGCCCCCAGTTCAGTTCCTGCCCCGTGCAGTCTCACATGCACCTGTGTGGGATGAAACTGTCACAACTAATTATGTACAAATATGGAGACTGCTCTGGGCCCTCTCCCTCTCCCTCTCCCTCTCCAACAATAAAATAAATCATAAGAAAAAATATTTGTTGAATGAATTAATAAATAAATAAAGTAATTAATTAAGTTGACAAATTATCAAGATATTAATTCTTAAACAGAAAATAGACACTGATAAAAGATTAAGAACTGTAAATTTTTAGATAGGAAACTAGTGGAGTATAAGTCACACTTCCATTGTTTCTTTTTAACTAAAGGTGGACATTTGAAAGGTATAGGCATCCCTGGGAAAGGAACTATACTTAATGTCGATGAAATATTCTTAGATACCTTGGACCATGACTTAATATCCTGGTTTGATAGGCTCTTGGCTAGGGTAACATGCATATTGCAAAATGGGAAAGAATAAATGTGTTTTCCCAGAGATCAGCTGATTTGTTCAGGAGGACTCTACATTGAAAATGTAGAGAAAGCAAAATAAATTCCAAGATAAAGCCACAATGCTGATTTCTTTGGAGGACAGCAGATAGAACATGAAAATAAAAATAAGACTGAAGGAATTCTCAGTGACTTAGGGGAGAAAATAATTAGAAGAAACTGAAAATATTACTTAGAAATTCAAATACCAAAGTAAAGGTATGGCACATAGATTGTAAATAAAATGAAAACATGTTGCAACATGTATATACATATATAAGCTAATAGGAAATATTAAGATTTATTGGAAATATTTTCATGAACTAGGTTATCTCATGCACCAAATAAATGAATAAATAAAAATCTGATAAGAGGGAAGGTATAACAGTACGGTATTTTGAGAAGTTATGGCTTTAAGAAAACCCACAAAAGATGTACCTTACAAATGGATAAAAGAGACAGAAATGATGTTGAACTGACCTCAGAGAGGAAATAGATGATATGTTCTTGATATATTTTATGAAACTGGCTCAGAATCAAGGCATAGTGGTAATGGGGACATAATCTGGCCATCTGCTAGAAGCCTTAGTCAGCTAAACACAGAACATCTGACAAGTTCTTGACCTGCTTGAAGAAAATTCTATCTCCCAGAGGGTGAAAGAAAATGCCAAACTCATCCTAGAAGTGGCAGTACTAGTGGGCTAATATTTTGTATTTCTATAAAAAGAAAAAATATATATATGATGATGTGTTCGATGTGTTTTTAAAATCTCTATAAGGACACATCAAAAACTTATAATGTTGAGTGCCTCTGGGAAGTGAGGCTGGGCAGCTGTGGAACAGGTGTATCTGAGACACTTCTCACTCTTTATTCTGTTAGAGATTTTGAACTATGGAGTATATTTCTTATTTACAATGAATTATGATAATCAACTACCAGAAAAATAAAAATAAAAAATTTTTTGGGGGGAAAGCCGGGACGGCTCAGCGGGTTGAGCGCTCGCTTTGAGGCCATGAGGACCGAGGATCGAATCCTGGCTCCGGCCCAGGCAGGACCCACGTGCTGAACTGGGGAGTTCCCACAGTTCGGTTCTCTAACTGTCTCTGTCTCTGTCTCTCTCTCTATCTGTCAAAAAGTAAAATAGAAATAAATATGCACTGAAG
>PVKE010020985.1:0-26963 GCA_004027555.1 Craseonycteris thonglongyai
TCAGTGCATAGTTATTTCTATTTTACTTTTTGACAGATAGAGAGAGAGACAGAGACAGAGACAGTTAGAGAACCAAACTGTGGGAACTCCCCAGTTCAGCACGTGGGTCCTGCCTGGGCCGGAGCCGGGATTCGATCCTCGGTCCTCGTGGCCTCAAAGCGAGCGCTCAACCCGCTGAGCCGTCCCGGCTTTCCCCCATACATTTCTAACTAGTGTTTTTGCCTCAACTTTTTTCCTTCTCCAATCCATTCTATTAAAGAGGATTAGCGGGGAGGCCAGGTTAGCTCAGTGATTGAGCGCGTGCCGCGCAATCGTGAGGTCGGAGGTTTGATTCCTGACCCTGGCTCATGCAACCCCACGTGCTGAACTGCGGTGCAACTGGTAACCACCTGGATGGTGGCAAACGTTCTCATCTCCCATGAGGGAGGCCCCAGTTTAATTCCTGCCCCCACAGAGGCCCCACATCAACCAGTATGGAATGAAACCATGTCACAACTGATGATGTATAACTATGGTGACTAATCTGAGCCCTTCCCCCTTCTCTCTCTCTCTCTCTCTCTCTCTCTCTCTCATCTTCTCTCAAACAATAAAATAAATCTCTTTTTTTAAAAAAAAGATGACTAGTTTTTAAAGCATTCTTCTGTTCATGTCACACTAGTGCTCATAAACTTTTGCTGATTCCCTACAGAGTAGAGAATGAAGTCCAGATAGAAAGCATTCAAACACCGCTACAGTCTGACCCTACTTACCTCTATTATCATAAATCACTGGTTATTTTCTGAATGCACTATGTACTTTTATCTTTGTTTCACACTCTTCCTTTTATTTGGATTGACCCTTTTTAGGAAGTCTCACCCATAAAATTTCTTCCAAGGCCAATGAAAGTACCATCTCCTTGATTGAAAGTGATCCCTTCTGCTTTGATATTCATGCTCCAATTTGTCATTGTATGTTTATTGAATAGCTTCTGTGCCAAATGTCATCAATCTTAAACCCTACTCTGACTACCCTATCACCTTCCCATACCCTCCCTTTTTTTGTAAAAGACTTATTTTATTGTTTGAAAGTAGGTGAGAGTGAGAGAGAGAGAGAGAGAGAGAGAGAGAGAGAGAGAGAGAGAGAGAGAGAAAAGGCAGAGGGTCCAGAGCAGTCTCCATAGTTGTGCATCATTAGTACATAGTTTCATTCCACACATGTGGATGTGGGGACACACAGGGCGGGAACCTAACTGGGGCCCTCCTGCATGGGATGTGGGAACCTTCAATACTGAACCATCCCAGTGATTACTAGTTGAGCAGCAGTTCAGCACATGGGTTGTATGGGCCAGGGCCAGAAATCAACTCTGGACCTCATGATTTTGAGGCAAGTGCTCAGTGAGCTATCCTGGCTTCCCTCTTTCTCTACTTTTTAAAAAGCTTTATCACCACCTAAAATAGTACATATTTATTTGCTTGTGCTTATTATTTTATTTCCCCTCACCACTGGAATGTACGAGGTCTGACAAGTTTTCAAGGGGAAGCTGGGATGGCTCAGTGGGTTAAGCACTTGCTTTGCAGCCCCGGAGACCGAGGATCAAATCCCGGCCCCGGCCAGTGCGGACCCATATGCTGAACTGGGGAGTGTCTCCAGTTCATTTCTTGCTGGGGCCTATGTGGGAGGCTCCTGGGCAGCCCCGCGCCCACCTGTGGAGTGAAACTATATGGAAAACTAATGCTGTCAACTATGGAGACTGCTCTGGGCCCTCCCCCTTCTCTCTGTCTCTCTCTGTCTCTCTCTCTCTCTCTGTCAAAAAAAATAGATAATAAAATAAAAATTAAGTTTTCAAACTTGCCACCACGCACTTACTTTGGCAGCACTGTACAAACAACTTGGTAAGGTTTCATAACCTTGGTGTATCAGTGTCTCACAGCTGTGTTCATGTTGACATGTGGCAATTTCTTGCTGAGTGGCATTGATTATTGTTATTGCACATTTTTGGGTGTCATTGAAATAATGTCGGAGCTTGAATTAGAGCAACAAGCATGTATTAAGTTTCTTGTTAAACTTGTCAAAATTGGAAGTAAAATCAGGAACATGTTTGTCCAAATTGATGAGGATAATGCCATGAAGAAAATGACAGTGTATAAATGGATTCAACGTTTTTTTGTGTGTTGTTTGTTTTTTTTTAAAAGATTTATTTTATTGATTTTTGACAGAGAAACAGAGACAGAGAGAGACAGAGAGAAGGGGGAGGGCCCAGAGCAGTCTCCATAGTTGACATTAGTTTCCCATATTGTTTCACTCCACAGGTGGGTACAGGGCTGCACAGGGCAGGAACTGGGCCGGGAGCCTCCCACATAGGTCCTGGCAAGAACTGAACTGGGGGCACACCCCAGTTCAGCATATGGGTCCTCATAGGCCAGGGCTGGGATTCGATCCTCGGTCCTCGAGGCTTCAAAGCGAGCACTTTACCCGCTGAGCCATCCCAGCTTTCCCAACAACGTTTTTTTGAGGGGAGAGAAAGCATCACTAATGAAGAGAGGTCAGGGCGGCCAGTCATCAGTAGAACTGATGAAAACATTGAAAAAACTCATTGAATTGTGAGTCAAAATTGTCGGCTGACTGTGAGAAGCATAGTAGACCAAGTAAAAAAGATCAATTGGGAAACAGGAAAATCTTCACTGAAAGTCTTGGCATGAGAAAGGTGTGTGCAGAAATGGTCCCAAAGGAGCTCACCGATGAGCAGAAGCAAAGGAGTTGAAGTTTGCCAAGACCTTGTGGAGAGGCAAGACGATGTTTTGGGCTGTGTTATCACTGGTGATGAGACATGGGTGTACCAATACAACCCTGAAATAAAGCGCCAAAGTGCAAGATGGAAGTCAGCCAACTCTCCAGGACCAAAAAAATTCCGTTAGTCCAAATCCAGAGTCAAAACAATATCAAAACCTTGTTTGATATCAGAGGGATTGTTAATTATGAATTTGTACCAACTGGACAAACAGTAAACCAAGTTGACTATTTGCAAGTGCTAAAAAAGCTGTGTGAAAAAGTTAGATGAAAACGACCTGAACTTTTTGCCAACAACTCATGGCTCTTGCAACCCAACAATGCATCAGCTCACACGGCACTGTCTATGAGGAAGGTTTTAGCCAGTAAATAAATAATTGTATTGGAACACCCTCCATCCTCACCTGATCTGACCCCCAATGACTTTTTTCTTTACCCAAAGATAAAGAAAATATTGAAAGGAACACATTTTGATGACATTCAGGACGTCAAGGGTAATACACCAACAGCTTTGATGGCCAGAAAAAGAGTTCCAAAATTGCCTGAAGGGTCGACTAGGCACTGGTGTCGGTGCATAGCTTCCCAAAGGGAGTACTTCAAAGGTGACCATAGTGATCTTCAGCAATGAGGTATGTAGCAATTTTTCTAGGATGAGTTCACAAACTTGTCAGACCTCTTAAGCTCTACGAGTGGAAATAAATGGCCTTTTTATTGTTGTTGTTGTCATATGTACAGCATCGAGAAAGGTGCCTGGCACACAGCAGATGGTCAATTTTGAATGTATGCATAACATTTCTCCCTACATGTGTGTTGCTCTTCTGTTAGATTACCCTTCTTTCATTCTATATCTAGGTCATTCTCAATTCACCTGTCTCTTGCCAACCTCCAACATCATATGGATAATTAGAAAATCATTTCAGTGGCAGAGGTTGAATTAAGAACAATGCCCGAAGATCTGGGAGGCTATGGTGATAATTCATATGCATATGAAACACTGAAAACACAGTGGGGGGAACTAAGTTCCAGGTACTTTAATTTTACCAAGTGGAGTTGTCGAGTAGGTAGATGAAACTGGCATGTGACTCAGGAGAGAAACCTAGGCTGGAAACACAAGCTTGGGGGCCATCTGTGGCAGTTCAGGGTTTTGGGATAGCTGAGAGTACAGGGATTATGACAAGCCCAGGGAAGTCAGTCTTCTTTCAACAACTACTACTAAAAACGACACTCTCACGGCTTTATTCCTTTCTACGTTCTTCTGCACAATTTAGAGGACATGGAGATGGAGACAGGCATAGAGAATTCTGACAAGCAGGGTGAGAACAGCTGCTGTAACTTTGATAGTGAGCGCGAAACCTGTTTTGGGTCTGAATCTCGTTTTTCTGGGTACAATAGCAAATCGACGGATTTACTCTCTCGCAGGAGGAAAAGTGGCTGCTGTTGAGATGACTTGGGGGTTGGCAAAGCAAAGGTCCCAGAACCGTTGTTTCTAGGTGGATAAAAAGTAATTCTGGGGGAAGCCGGGATTGCTCAGTGGGTTAAGTGCTCACTTTGCAGCCCCGGGGACCGAGGATCGAATCCCGGCCCCGGCCTGTGCGGACCCATATGCTGAACTGGGTAGTGCCCCCAGTTCAGTTCTCACTAGGGTGAAGACCTCGGCCCAGTTCCTGCCCTGAGCAGCCCCGCGTCCACCTGTGGAATGAAACTATGTGGAAAAACCAATGATGTACAACTATGGAGACTGTTCTGGGCCCTCCCCCTTCTCTCTGTCTCTGACTGTACCTCTCTCTCTGTCAAAAACAATAAATAAATCTTAAAAAAAAAAAGTAATTCTGCAGGACCGCATGATTTGGGACATGGGTTCCACCCCCAACTTGTCATGAAGATGGGGCAGCTATAAAGTGGTCGAGCGCAATGATTGGAAAGAGGCGCTCACAATCAAAAGACTTAAAAACATCAATAAAAGAGGGCTTCCTGCTTGGAGAAGGCCAGACAAGAAGGTTAAATCAAGCTGCGAGGTATCCCCAGCGAGGTGGGGTGGCTAAGGTTAAGCCCAGATGGTTTTCCGGCCCCTTTACTCACAAAGGGGAACTGGCCCGTCCCCACCGGAAGTAGAACCTCTGCCCCCGGGCGCATTACACATTCCTCCGCGCCGGAAGTCCTCCGCGCCGGAAGTCCACCGCGTTCCACCTCAGCCCGAAGAGAGATCGTGGGGCCTGCAAGCTGTGCGTGGAGCTTTCACGGCCAAGGAGACCCGGGACGCGGCCGGGCTGCCCGGAAAGGGAGGAATAAGGCGGGCGGCGCGACGACGGAGCGTCGCGTTGGTGCGGAGGGATTCTCTTTCTTGGGGTTGGCGGAGGGATTTGACAGTGCTGGAACTTCCGGAAAGTCCGGGCCCCCGTGAGGCAAAGACCCGAAGGAAACAATAACAAACGAGAGGAGGAAGAGATTCCGCGGGTTGCCTGTCTTGAGCGGTCTCGGCCTGAGAAGATGCGCTTCGGCCCCCGTGGGGGGACGTGAAAGGGTTGCGGTGGCCTTGGTCCAGCTGTGCACCCCATCCCCACCCTCACCTCCCCGAGCGGCATCGCCATGGCGGGCGCGGGGTCGGGGGGCTACGCGACGGAGTTCGTGCCGCCGCCCGAGTGCCCCGTGTTCGAGCCCAGCTGGGAGGAGTTCACGGACCCGCTCAGCTTCATCGGCCGCATCCGGCCTCTGGCGGAGAAAACGGGCATCTGCAAAATCCGGCCGCCCAAGGTAAACGCGCCTCAGAGGCGAGTGGGGGGCGTCGGTGCGCTCGGGTTCGCGGGACTCTTCCGGCCCTTCTGTCCCCTTCATGTCTCGACAGCCAGGAGCCCGGTTTCGGGGTGTTTTTTTCCCCCTCAGTTTTCGCTTTCTTGGCGGTCTGAGAGGGGTTGGCTTGTCCGCACGGAGAGAGCGGCATCCGTGAGGCCTTTTCCACGTAGAACTTGTGTGTGTGTGTGGGGGGGGGAGCTGATACTTTTCTTTGGATTGTGGGCTTTATTTAGGCCAGGGGTGTCCATAAAATACACGAACGATAGCTGATGAGCTACAAAAAAATAAAAATAAAAAAAAAGCAGAAAACGGTGCAAAACAATGTTTTCAGAAAGTTGATGAGTTTGCGTTGCCCCCCCGCCCCCCCCCCCGCCCAAGGGGTCTGCAGGCTGGACAAGCTTCAAAGCTTGTTTTAGGCCTTTTGCCGGCCGATTAGGGGTTCAGAGCGTCGTGCGGTGGCCTGTCCTGCCCTCGTGCATTACGGGGCGACAGTGAAGACCCCGCCGTGGGCTGCTGATGGGTCCCAGCCCTCCGAAGGCTTGATTTAGAACGAGCTGGAAGGCCTCGGCTCAGGGCTGAGGTTGCCTAACCGGTCATCCGGGCCCTGGTTGTCCCCTCGGGTGGCCTCACGCGACACCCCCAGGCTGATGACTGCAGCAGGGAGAAAGCCTGCCCCAGGGGAAGAGGGCAGCGGCCTTTGTGTGGAAAACGTAGAGGTTTGGGGAGAATTGGCCCGTGGGTGGATATGGAAGAACAACGGGGAAACCTCTTGGTCCGAGGAACCGTGGATCACAGGTTTACGAATGGGCAGTTGTCACCAGCAACTCGGTTTTGCCTGCAGGTTGATAGTAAAGCTCGGTCTTTAAGATAGGGAAGCGATGCTGCTTGCACCCCTTGTTTGGGGAAAATAGGGCCCCATGAGGCTGAGTGATGTGCTCAAGGTCAAAAGATTTCTGTACCCCTTAGACCAGTGCTTTCCAAATGACGTTTCTGGTGCACCGGGGTCAACCGAATGCTGGTTAAAATGCAGATGCCTAGGCCTTCGTCCCAGGCTAGAATCACCTTCTGAATGTGGAAGATCCAGAATCCGCTTAGCTGCTTTTCTAGCAATTACTCACAGGGGATTCCCCCCTCCCCCTTTATAAAGCCGTTTTATTTAGATCCCAAACAAACCAAAGCAAAGAGAAGAGGTGACCAGAAGTGAACTGGTCCACTGAGGAGCTAGGAAACTTGTAGATAATTCTTAATGCACATTAAAGTTTGTGAATAATTGCCTTGGCGCTTCTTGAAGGGACGCCGTGCATTGTTCTGTCTGCTAGTAATACAAATAAAATGCTAAGTACTGTTGCTACCCGTGTCCTATTTTAAAAAGCATCTTCTCTCACCAGACCGCTGCAGTGGCGCACCACAGTAAATAGTTAGATGGGAAGGAGGAGCTAATGTAGCACCCACTTCTTATTTCATTTAGTATTCTTTGAAGTACTGGTAGATAAATAAAATCTCATTTTATAGATGAGACAAGTCTGGATAAATGAATAACTTATCAGATGTGTGGTTTTGAGCACGTAGCAAAATAGGTTTTGAACCTAGATAAATCTATTTGCTTCTAACACCCAGAAATGCTACTCTCATTATGCTAAAGAATTTGGTTAAGGTTATAGACTACCATTTAGATGCAAAGCATTAACAGATAAAATTGATACCATGAATGATATATGCATTGCCATCCTCCAAAAGCTTCACTTAAACTCTCTCTATCCAAATTACCTAATATTGACAAAACTTAGGCATTGCAGTGTTTCCAAAACCATATTTTTATCTACTCTATTGCCTTTATGAGTTAGAAACTCGGTTCAAGGTTCCTTTTGGTAAAAAAACAACAAACCACATAAGTTTATTATTACTTAAGAAAAGATTTAGATAATATACCTTCTCTTTGTATATCATGTTATTGAAATTTAATTGCAGTGTTGGTGGATTTCTTAGTTTCCAAGGTAAGATAAATTTTTTTGACTACTTAGGTTTTTAAATAGATTTACGATTACTTAGGGCAAACCAGGCTATGTTTTCTAGAACCCTACATGAAATGTGCTTTCTTGTTTCATTTATACCACATTTCCAAATGGGAAATTGTCCTTTTTCGGTGGGTTTGCTTATTTTTTAAATTAATTTTTAAAATATTCTGGTGCCTAGAAACTGGGCTTTGAACAAAACATTTACATAACATAGATTGTAAAGTGCTGTGTCACATTACATGTGAATGAAAAAACATTACCTAATTATAAGTACTTAAAAAAAATCACTTTTAATCATTAATTGTACCCTTTTTTGTTTATTTCAAAATCTGTTTTCTTTTTTATTTGTAAATTTGGATGTTTACTAGACCCTGTATTGAGATACACGAGCTCACTGCATACAACCATTTGAGTAATTGGGGAAAGCATAATTGTGGGATGTAAGTAATGGGACAGGTGAAATTTGAGGATTTATAGATAAAATAATTTTAATACTGAGACTGTTAGAGATAAGTAATTGGAGGTAAGTAATATAAAGAAGACATAAGTTGGTCTGTTATTCTCATGATTTGTGATAAGTCAATCCTTAAGGGAAGAAATAATGGATTCCTTACTTATATATCATTATGCTTAAAAATCTTTTGTTTAGGATTGGCAACCTCCATTTGCATGTGAAGTGAAAAGCTTTCGTTTCACTCCCAGAGTCCAGCGCCTGAATGAACTTGAGGTGAGTATTGTATCACCATTTCTGCCTCCCAACTCACTTATGTCAAGACTCCAGGTAGAACTTTGAGAAGCTCATATGCCAGGGCTCAGGTCATGTTAATTGGGATTGAGTGGAAGGAAGTTTCTGACTTAAAAAAATATTTTAAGTAGTTATTAACAGTTTTTCCACTTAGCTGGATTATGGGGGGCTGTCTTAAGCCATATTTTTCATAATGGAAATAGAAATCCAGTTTAGTGAGCTTCAGAGACATTGGAATTTTTAAGTTGTACTTTCTTCAGCGTCTACTATTCAAATGAAAATTTTGTTAATGTTGGAAGAGTCTGTCTCTTGTGGTCTTTGGAAAATAGTTTTAAAATTTATCAGAAACCTAGTTTTAGGAGTTGTTTATTTGTTTGTTTTTGGCTTTAACAGAACTTTTTCAGGACTGTTAATCTGATTTATTAAGATCTCACTTTAACTTATTAATCTTTCTATTTCAGTATTGTTTTTCTTATTTGCTAAATTTTTTTTATGATTTCACTTACATTTTTTTTGCCAAGTTATATAGTTGACAGTTAATATTATTTTATATTAGTTTCAGGTGTACAGCATAGTGGTCAGACATTTATATAATTTACAAAGTGATCCCCCTGATCAATCTAGTACCCACCTGACACCATACACAATTATTATATTATTGACTGTATCTCCTATGCTGTACTTCCCTTCCCCGTGACTATTTTGTAATTACCTATTTGTACTTCTTAATACTACTTCACCTCTTTCACACAGGCCCCCCCACCCCGTGCCAGATTTTCAGAGGACTCTTCAGTGTGATAGAAAACTGTTTTGGAATGCAAAGGAGAAATCTTAGCTAAGACTTCCTATGTCATGCTGAGGTTTTTATTTTTTCTTAATGCTCCTAAAACATTTCCTGAGATTTTAATAAATTTTTTTCCCCTTTATTCTCTTATAATTAGATACTTGTTGAAGAATCTTAATGTCAGTGAGGTAGAGGGGTAGTTGATGTACCCTAAGTTTGCATGTTATCTACAGATGAAATGGCAGGCTCAGGAAGCTTAGAAATAGAATAATTCGATTTACTAAATTTTCTGGTTAGTTTAAAGTTAAGCAAACTTTTTCCAAAAAATTGCTTTGATTGATAATATGAGAACCCTTCGCATAGAGTAACGTTTTTTACATTAATGAATAAAGTTTAATAGGAATATTTTCTTCTTTATTATCAACTTACTTTACACGTTTAACCTAAGCAATAATGGAAGTCTGAATTTCTTTAGTGAAGTGAGTATCTTTATTAAGCAAAACACATTTATTTTCAACTGTAACATAGTTCTTATTTATGATTTCTATATTTTAATCTTAGGCAATGACCAGAGTGAGACTGGACTTCTTAGATCAACTAGCAAAATTTTGGGAACTTCAAGGATCTACTTTGAAGATCCCTGTGGTGGAGAGAAAAATTTTGGATCTGTATGCTTTGAGCAAGGTGAGGCTTTGACCTGGTTTTGAAATGGGAGCAGAGGCTGGTGAATTTATAAATTAGGAGTTTCAAATAAACTAGATGGAAGATACCACTTTCTATATAGGATTTGTTTACAAGGAAATGCAAGCACGAATAAGTGGAAATGAGAGAACTCAAAAGTTATTTGTAAAGTAGACTTTTATGATTTGTTATGAGATTAATATGTAATGACTCACTCAGATTAGTAGGCTCTATAATACACAATAATGCAAAAGAATTGACACCAACCTACTGATATCTTGTGTTGCATGTATAATGTCCCATGTTGAGCTTGGCGTGTTCTTTCCTACTTCTAGATTGTGAATTTTGGTACATTAAAGAGTTCCATGTCATTCAGCATTCTTACATGTACATGTCAGTTGTGTTAATACGTGTAATAGTGTTAATGCTTAACTGAAGTCGGCATCATCCAATAGAATGAACAGTAACTTGAAAACGTAAGGGGGAAGTGTTTAGACCAGGGGTGGCGAACCTTTTGGCGATTGAGTGCCAAAGTTTATGAAATAAGAGTATACTCGCTCGACTCACGTGCCAACCTATCGAGTGAGATAGAGGTGTCGATTATTTTTATGTCTGTAAGAGCATAAACAATAATTTTTTTAATGGTATTCATAGCTCTGCGTGCCGAAATAATTGCTCCGCGTGCCACTTTGGGCACGCGTGCCATAGGTTCGCCACCCCTGGTTTAGACTAATTTTTGCCCGAACTTGGGTTAACTTTGTTACATATTCACTAATATGAAAGAAATTAACTGGCCTGCGCCAGAGTTTATAATAATTACTTTGAAGATATATTGTGTTCTACAATAGTAAAAATCTATGATTGATCTAATTTGTGAGTGAAGACAGCTTTATTATCTAAGTAATTTTGCAAAACCAACTTAAAAATGTGGCCTTTCATATCTTATGATTGATAATCTTATTTTGAAATAAAAATGTATTCTCATTTGAGCTATAGAGTTACTTGGGTAAGATTTCATTTTCCTAGAAAAAAGTGATAATAACTTAAATGAATTTTTATGATACATTTTTAAATTAATGTATCATAAATTATCTAAAAATTTTGTATTATACTAAAAATTCAGGGAAATGTAATCTTACACTAAAATACAGCAATAGCTTTGTTTTATCAGGTAATGATGTCAGTGAATAAGCACTGCTGAGAATTACCTACTTCAGTTATATGAAAACCTATGATACCAAAGGGCAAATTATTGTGAGTTTGAGGGGTAGTTTTTTGTCTTGTAGGAAACCATTAGGACAGGGGTCCCCGCTCCATGGGCTGTGGACTGGTACCAGTCCTTGGCCTGTTAAGAACTGGGTCTCACAGCAGGAGGTTGAGTGGGGGATGAGGGAGCGAAGCTTCATCTATGTTGACAACTACTCCCCATTGCTCACATTACTGCCTGACATTAGATTCTCATAGGAGCGTGAACCCTATTGTGAACTTTGCTTGAGCACCCCCTATCCCATCCATGGAAAAATTGTCTTCCATGAAACTGGTCCCCGGTGCCAAAAAGGTTGGGGACTACTGCTTTAAAATGTTGTCAAGCTTCAGTTTTGTCAGATACTCATTGAAAGGAAATTTGAAATCTAGGCCCAGACTAATTTTTGTATTTAGCAGGCCTGATGTGTCTGTCTACCTTAAGCTTGTCTAACCTGTGGCCCGCATGCAGCCCAGGATGGCTTTGAGTGTGACCCAACAACGAATTAGTGAATTTTTCTTAAAACATGAGTTCTTTTGTTCTTTTTTTGCGAGTTTGTTTGTTTATTGTTGCTTTAGCTCATCAGCTATTGTTAGTGTTAGTGTATTTTACGTATGGCCTAAGACAATTGTTCCAGTGTGGCCTAGGGAAGCCAAAAGATTGGACACCCCTTCTGTACCTTCTTTCCCTAAATAATTTTTACCTTGTTTTTCAGATTGTTGCCAGCAAAGGAGGTTTTGAAATAGTCACCAAAGAGAAGAAATGGTCTAAAGTGGGTAGCCGCTTGGGATATCTGCCAGGAAAAGGAACCGGGTCTCTTTTGAAGTCACACTATGAAAGAATTCTCTACCCTTATGAGCTTTTCCAGTCTGGTGTTAGCTTGATGGTGAGATGCATCATTTTTTAAGGAGTGGATAAAGCTAGTCTGCAAGTGTAAGCTTTAGACTGTGTTTACCAAACAGGTTATCAGTTGGCTATGCATAACAAGTTGAAAAAATTTATCCAGGTACCAAAATTTGGGGGAGTTTAAAAATTTGGGAGAGTAGTTTAAAAATCGGCCGTTTTTGGTGGTTTACAAGATAAAAGCTAATGGAAATGTTTTATTTAAGTCCTTTTGCTAAGCTTTTTGAAAAATTCCTTCACTTGATTTTATTTTTTTAATGGCTTTGTTGAGATATAATTAATTTACATACTGTGAAATTCACCCATTGTAGGTACATAGTACATAGTCAATAAGCTTTAAGAAATTGTACACCACAGTCTAGTTTTAGAACACTTCTGTCAGCCCCAGGAGTTCCTTTGTGTTTCTTTGTAGTTGGTTCCTGCTCATACTCCCCAACCTAGACAACTCTTGACCACTTTCTGATGGTATAGTTTTGCCTTTTTTAGAAATTTCACATAGATGGAATCATGCAATGTGATTTTGTATCTGGTTTCTTTCACTTAGCCTAATGTTTTGAAGGTTCATCCATGTTTTAGCATGTATTAGTATTTCATTCTTTTTAATGGCTGAGTAATACTCCTTTGTATGGATATACCACATTTGCTTATCCATTTTCTAGTTGATGGACAGTTGGATTGTTTCCAGTTTATGGCTGTTATGAATAATGCTATGAATATTGATGTACAAGTCTTTGTGTGGACATATGTTTTCATTTCTCTTGGGTAGATACCTAGGAGTGGAATTGCTGGGTTATATGGTAAGTTTATGTTTAACTTTTTAAGAAACTGCCAAACTGTTTTCCAAAGTGGCTGAACCATTTTACATTCCCACCAGTAATGTAGAGGCTTCCAGTTTCTCCACGTTTTTGCCAGCACTTGGTATTGTCAGTTATTTTGCTTCTAGTCATCCTAGTGGGTGTGTAATAGTATCATTGTGGTTTTAATTTTCATTTTCCTAATGACTAATGGTGTTGTGCATATTTTCATGTACATATTAGCCATTCATATATTTTCCTTTATGAAACATCTGTTCAAATCTTTTTTAAAAAATTAGGTTGTTTCTCATCTTACACTTGTTCTAAGAGTTCACTGCATATTCTAGATACATCTTTTTTATCAGAAAAGTATTTTACAGATATTTTCTCCTATCCCGTCCCGTGGTTTATCTTTTCATTTTTATAATGGTGTCTATTTGAGGAGGAGTTTGTCGATCTTTTTCCCCTCCCCATTTTGGATTGTTTCTGTTGTCAAAGCTAAGAAATCTTTTCCTTACTCAAGACCACACAGATTATCTTCTTTGTTTTCATCTGGAAGGTTTATAGTTTTAGTTTTTATGTTTAGGTCTTTGATGCATTTTGAGTTCTTTTTTTTCTGTATAGTATGTGGTCAGGGTATGTATACTTTATTTGGGAGGGAGTAAATATGAAAATCCACTTGTACCAGCATCATTTGTTTAAAAGACTACTCTTTTCTCATTGATTTACTTTGGCACCTTCGTTGAAAATCAGATGACTTTAAATGTGTAGGTTTATTTCTGGGCTCTGTTTTGGTCTATGCATTTCCCCTAACACTAGTACTGTGCTGTCTTGAGTACTATAGCTTTATAATAAATTTTGATATCCAGTAGTGTAAGTCCTCCAACTTTGTTCTTAATTTCTCATAATTTCTAAACAATTTTTATTTCCACATAGTTTTAGGATCAGTTTCTCAATATCTACAAAAGCCTGCTAAGATTGTGATAGGGACTGCCTTAAAGCTATAGATCAATTTGGTGGGAGAACTGCCGTCTGGTTTCGTGTAGTAGTAGGGTTTTATTGGAAAGTTATTTTTCTCCTGAGTCTCAAGGCTGATCTCTGATTCGTGAATCTGCTCTCTTTCTGTGCTCTGATTTTTTAGGGTGTACAGATGCCTAATTTAGATCTTAAGGAAAAAGTGGAGCCCGATGTTCTTAGCACTGATGTCCAAACTTCCCCAGAGCCGGGCACAAGAATGAACATTCTGCCGAAGAAAACGAGACGAGTCAAGTCTCAGGTAGCAATCTCCACAGGCCATGTTTAACAGGAGTTTTAAAGTCCTTTGTGCAGAACAGTGATTTGGTGATGGAAGGCCATTCAAATACTGTTGTTTCAAACTTGAAGAGACCCACCTTTCACTTACTTTTGAGAGGTGAATAGGGAAGAAATTGTAAAATTCAGTCTGATTTTATTTAGAAAGCTTTTGGTTAATTTTGAACAGTTGTCAGGGATGACAAATCAGAGGGTGACTGGATACTGTAGGGCCAATTTCACAGAACGCTAATGAATTCTAGTACATTTTCATGGTTAGCAGAAGTGAGAGGAGTAGGAAAGTGGTTTATATTTTATTTGTCATTCCTAAGTTTCTTACTGTCTGGACCATTCCAGTGTAGTGTTCTCTCTCGTAACCTAAAATAATTTCAAAGCCTAATGAATGCATCAGAAGAAAAGTGCCCCTATTTCTTTTTTTCTGTCCCCCTGCCTTCCCATTTCTTGTGGTCCTCAGAATTATAGTTCTTAAGGGTTTTGGTAAAGACAAGTCTGTAGGCTGGGACAGTGTGGTGTCCTTAGAACTTTTAAGATGTGGTCCATTGAAATTAAACCACATGAGTGGACCAAAATAGCAACTTGACTGGATTCTAATGATTGACTTTTAACATATCTAAAGAAACAGCATGTTAGAGGAATGGACGTGGTTTACAGTGGAAGTGGGAACCGGAGAAGGAAGAATGGAGAGACACTGGATATAGGGTAGTGAGGAGTCCTGTCACTGGAGAGGCGGGCTGCTGATACTTTATCCTGCTCTTTTGGTCTCAGGGCATCTCTCATGCCACGTCTCCTTTCCTTGTTCCGAGTTTATGCTTATTGAATAACCTCCTGATTAATCATTTAGCCGCTTAGGTAGTTTGATAGCAGAAAGGTAGATGTTTTGGATCAGGAATGTGAATTTAAATTCACGCCACTATAAATTTGTAAACTCTGGTTTAGTCATGAAGTGATTTTTACTGCCGTGGTTGGTCTCAGAAGTTCTGTTTCTCTTCGGGTATATAGTGACACTTCTATTTTGAAACCTGAAGCACTTGAAGACTAGTTTCTTTGATATGATGACTCTCCTGAAGAGTTGCCCAGGGTGGCCTCTGCCCATCCAATCAATTACCAACTTGTGATGAGATCCCTTTGATGTTCCTTCTAAATTCATTCTTAGTCTCTGTCTCTCTGGGCAAAGTGTACCTTTTCCAAAGATAATCTACTTCATCCTTTCTGGCTTCTTTAGTGATTTCAGTATATCAGTACGAAATCTTTCTCTTCTACTCTGTCTGCTAAACTTCTTCCTTGCCCCAGTATAATAAATGTGTTCAAGTCTCTATCGTCTTAAAAAAAATAAAGCCCTCTACTCATTGCCTCTTTTCACAGGTAAGTTTCTTGACAAATAATCTATTTTATCTCAGTTTCTTCAATATGTATTTAATTTCTATACTCTGTAATCTGACTTGAGCCAAATACAGTCATTGAAAGTATACTGTATATGTTACCACTGAGTTAGTAGTTGCCTAATGCTGAGGACCTTTTTCATTTCCTATCCTGCTTCACCTCTGGTCATGTATGTATACAGTTACTATGGTGGTTGACTCCGCTCCTTAAAATACGATCAACTTTATTTTTCTTTGGCTTCTGTGACACCTCTTGGTTCTTCAGTCATCTTTGTTATCTTGTCTCTGTGGTTCACTTGGTATTTTCAGTTCTTTCCTACTTTCACTCTCCCTAGTGATCTATCTTATCTATCCTGTGATTTCAGTTACTACCTGTTTGTCACTAAGGACTCCTAAGCATGTCTTGACATGAAGGTGAGAGAGAGAGAATGTGTGTGTGTGTGTGTGTGTGTACACACGTGTACTCCTTGGTGGCCACAATTCAGGTGTGTTAAATTCAGTATATCTCAGACATTATCAACTTTTCTAACTCTGTTCTTTCTGAAATATTTTCTAACTTGGTGATAGTGAAAAGCACAACCAGCCAATAGTCTCAAACAAGAAACAAGTTATGAAAGTTTTTCTACTGCCCTTTCTTATCTCTTACCACATCTATTGCCATACTCTAATTATTTTTTCATCTGTGGTCTCACTAGAGTGAGTTCCTTGAAAGCTGGGATTGCAGTTTGTTTATGTCAAGAATTAATAAACTAAGTAATTATTCTCTTTGTAATAAAAGTCATCAGAGTAAATTGTGAGACAATGTGAATAACCTCTTTTCTGTTTTACCCAGTGGGTTTAGTTATATTGGTGGTTGCAAACCAGGTGGTTTTCCAGTTCTGTCATTCCTTCCTCATTTATTAGTTAGCCCTTTTCTTTAAAGGGCAACCCAAACTTTCTTGAGCTGCATTTTTCATACAGTGAAATGTACATATCTTAAGTGTACATTTTGATGTATCTGACCCCTGACTACCCGCCTCCCCTTAGTATCGTTGTAGGTCATGGGTTTGTTGTTTTTCTATTTTGATACATGTCTTATAATCTGTTACCACCTTTTATTCCTTTTTGATAACCAGATTGTTACAATTTTGGCTAATGAGAACCCCTTCAAGCTGTTTTATGATGTTCTTTTAACGTATCTCTTATCAGTTTTTGAGCACAAAAAAGTCTCATTGTCTTGTCCTGCCTTAGACCTGGAATCAGACATTTATGAAGTTGGGGCAAAGGGCTTACTCTTCGAAAAGCTTTCCCTTTTATTAGAAGGTGAAAATCGTCACTAGAGGCTTCCAGTAGGTCTTCCTTCTCATTGGCTAGATCCCCCATCACCAGCAAAGACACGGCATTTTGTCATGATTGGCTTAGGGCAATCAGATTCATCTCTTGGGCAGCCATATTGGCGTCCATCAGCAAGTTAGAAGAGGGGATTCTGTTCAATTATTACCAGTAGCGTCTCTCTCTAGACAGAACCTCATTGACAATTTTCTGTTGTGGAAAGCAGTCTGAGTGTTGGTAGTGCTTTTGCTCACACGTGTTCAACTGTTGTAATGGGCGGTGAGTAGAATTAGAAGAAATCAATTTTTTTTTCATTTTGAAGACGATCTTAAAACTTTTATAAGAAATAAATGTGTGAATCAGAATAATTAAACTAATATGAGTTTTATTTTTTTAGTCAGAATCTGGAGAAGTAAATAGAAACACAGAACTGAAGAAGCTTCGCATTTTTGGTGCTGGGCCTAAGGTCGTGGGCCTGGCACTGGGAACAAAAGATGGAGAAGGTACAGTCTGTTATTTGGTCATGAAAAGAAATAAGGTAACAACAGTGTGGCTACAGCATGATTCAGACCATATTTGAATGGTAGTCTCCCTTGGACTTTTCTTAAGAATTGTATGCTTGCAACATGGTTTCTAGACAAATTGCCTTTTTTCTGGCAGAATCTTAAATTTAAGGTGCGAGGAGCCGTATTATATTGAATTTTAAGAATTGTAAACTTTCAACATGGCACCTTGATAAGTCACCTTTTTTATGGCAGATAATCTTATATTTAAGGTATGTGGAGTCATATTATGTTGAATTAATATAATTTGGAAGAGAAATTTTCCTCCTGCATGTCTATTTTTAACATACAAATTGATGATAATGTTTAAAGGCTGATTTGTGAGAAAATGGTGAAATTAATGGTTCTTGCCTGATGATCTAAAGCTGTTAACTTTTAATAAAGTTCAAAGAGAAATAGAGAACTTTTAGTATCAAAAATTAGTGGAGAGTGCTTATGACCTAAGTTCTAACTATCATTTTATTGTTTTTCTATAATTATCAATATATTATTACACTTCCTTTAAATAAACTCATACTCTGAAGAAAGCCTCATACTCTCAGTTAGCTTGTATGAAATTCTTTGTAAAATTCTAATGCAAAGACCAAATTTTACTTTTCTCTCTATGTACATGTCAGTTTTAAAACTCAATTTAACAAAGATTTTGTTAGATATGTTTATACTGTGTAAGAATTTAATGATGCTATAATCACAAGTCATATTTACATTTTATGATATCAGTAATTAAGTCATAATTCAGATTATGGACTGAATTCTGGAGGGTCATATAATATTGCAGCATTCTCAAACAGTATGAGATAGGACTTATTAAATACATTATAATGATTATTATTACCCTTTTAAGAATTAAGCATTTTCATTATGATTTTCATTCTTGTAGTTACTGTGTTGGCTGGCAGTGATCATAAAAATAGTCTTAAATTAGTGCCTGGTAAGGACTACATCCAGTCAGTGTAGAATTAGAAACTAAGCTCTCTGGAGCTTTGTTGCCTGGATTAGAATCCCAAATCTGTCACTGACTGGCTGTGTGATTTTTGAGCAAGTTACCTAACTTCTTTATACTTTAGCATCTTTTATCTTCATTGGGGGATAATAGTACACCTACCTCATAGTGTTGTGAGATTTTAACTAATTTAAACAATTTTAAATAGTGTCTGGTCCAGAGTAAGCTCTTAGTTTTTACTATTATTATATAACTATTTTTATTTTAAGATGAGGTCTCCCGAAGACGAAAAGTTACCAACAGGTCAGACGCATTTAACATGCAAATGAGACAACGGAAAGGAACTCTCTCTGTTAACTTTGTAAGTGTTTTGAGATGTGTCAGGAGGGAGAGGATTTATTTCTGTTTAGTTTACACTTTTTATTTGGCTTTAGCATCTTGGTGTATCATTTAGTTAATTCATTTGGTTAGAAGACTTGATGGTGACTCTATAAAGTTGCAGCTTTGGTTTCTGTAATGTTACCCTTGCTTTGTCCCCGTATCCATAGACTGTTCCTCCAAGTCATAGACCTTGTGAGTAACTGCGGGAATAAGTATGAATCTGTCAATCCTTGAGCTGTACTCTAGACAGTGCTCAGATTCATTCTCTGCCAAAGAGTACTTGTACATAGGAAGGATGACAGGACATTTTATCGCATAAATTTCAAGTACCCTAGATTTGTAGTCATCTTCTCATAGCTTGATAAGCTCTTATTAACTTGGCCTATAGAAGCTCTGAGGAAATTTAGGAATTTTTATGAAAAGCTGTTTAAATACAGTTATTTAAAATGAATATTCAGGATTTAAGCTATGTTTACTTCTTAGTGTACATTATTTTGTTTCGATTAAGGAGTTCCTGATAAAAATTTTAAATTACTTATTATAAAAGATAGACTTTTGTTTTACTTTGTTTTTTTAACAGGTTGATCTCTATGTTTGTATGTTTTGTGGTCGGGGAAATAATGAAGATAAACTGCTCCTGTGTGATGGATGTGATGACAGCTATCATACATTTTGTTTAATTCCTCCACTACCTGATGTGCCCAAAGGAGATTGGAGGTGTCCTAAATGTGTCGCTGAGGTACAGTTTATGGATTCTTTATAAAACATGGACAGTGACACATGCATGCACGCACATGGTAAACACTTTCCCAGAAGCTTCTCCCACTCTTCTCTTTGTTTTTCAGTGTTTAAAATCCCCAGGATTTTTAAACAGCGATATTGAATGAAACTGTGAAACTATTGTAACATCTTGCTTTTTAAAGTTTCTTTTTTGGACTGTGATTCGACAGTTCTGTTTATTATTGCAGATGAATGAGACTTTTGTTCAGAATGTTTATATTCCTGGAAAACAGTAAAAATTAGGAAAGGCTATAGGTTTTTTATATTTTTTAATTAAAAAAATGTGAAAATTAGACATTAAACTCTAAAACAAATTATGCATTCAATTTTTGTGCTACCAAATAAACTGATGGTATCTATTAGCTTGTTTAAATTTTTATTTGATTATTTAAATTAATTCTTATTGCAAGATTATGTCATTGCCATGAAATGCCTAGTCTGTTTACTTATTTTTAATAAAATGGGATAGGAAGGGAAGGACTTGGCTGGATATATATAGATATATTCAGAAATCTTTCATGGCCTTTGAATTATTTCTAATTCTCAAGTTAAATGATTTAGGAGCAGTCTATTCTCAGTATTTGTGTTAGTAATAATTGGTCATGGTGATTGATAGTGTCAAAAAAAAACAAACCATTCTTCTGGCTAGATACCGTAGCAATCCAGTGGATATGCCTTAATCCATGACCTCTTCTTCCTCCATGAACATTTATATTCTGCATAGCTAGATCCACTAGATAGACTGAGAATAGTAGGCATCTCTGGGCTTGATTCCAAGTGAGTAGTCCTATAGGTGTTTGTCACAGTGCCAGAGCTTAATGCCAACTCCAAAATTCAAAGGTGTCTTATTACCACCTTCCTAGTGGAAAACTGAAAAATGCAGTTGAAGTTCTAGCACATCATTTCCTGATTCCATATTGTAAGTAATTGATACTTGTTGTGTTGTCTAGGGTTGATTTGATTAGTTTCACATAGGGAAATTATCAACAAAGGTAGTATCTGAAAGCCTTAGTACTTTGTTCAGTTCAGTTTTGGTGAACAGTTAATCTTAGATATTTTTTCTTTCCAGGAATGTAATAAACCCCGAGAAGCCTTTGGATTTGAACAGGCTGTACGAGAGTATACACTTCAGAGCTTTGGAGAGATGGCAGATAATTTTAAGTCTGATTATTTCAATATGCCAGTCCATGTGAGTATTTATCTTTAGGTCATTTTGGGGAAGGTATGAAGTTCAACACTTTTGGTTTGCTTTTCACTTACATTATGTTGTAGAAAAAAAGGACAGCATAAAAAAGATGATAGATCACCAGATCTAAAGAGAGATTTCCTTTGATCTTTGAATTATTTATTAGCCCTTTATGAGTTATCCTTTACAGAAAAGCATGCAGTATGTGACAGTTGATGCTTCTGTTTAGTTACTTGTAATAGGAGGTTTGCTGCTTTTCCTAGGGAATCTTGACCTTTTTTAAATCCCTAGCAATAAGTTTTGCCAAAGCTATTAAAATTAAGCCTTGATTTTTGTATGTTCCTCCTTTCTCCTTGATGTCCTAAGTCCTTTGTTTTAGTTAGGAAGCAGCTTGCAGAAAAAGGCAGTTCAAGTTCATTATGTTTTTCTGAACATCTAAGTTGTCTTTAGCTTTTTCCCATCCTCAGTGGAAAAAGCTGGGACCCCAATCTTCAGCTCTGAAATAGGTGGAGGTTTTGTGTGTTACTATGGGCTTGTGTTCACTTGACCTGCTTATTATGTTATGGATATGGTTATGGTGAGTTACTGGTATATATCTTAATTTTATTTGCGTAGATGGTTCCCACAGAACTAGTAGAAAAGGAATTCTGGCGGCTGGTGAGCAGCATTGAAGAAGATGTCATTGTAGAATATGGAGCTGATATCTCCTCAAAAGACTTTGGAAGTGGATTTCCTGTGAAGGATGGTCGGCGAAAGTTGCTGCCAGAAGAAGAGGTACAGAGCACATAGTAGTGTCTAAACTTCTGCTCCCGCCCCTGCCCCCCCCCCCCCCGAGCTGATTTAATCTTTGCACGATAGAAAACCACCTTTCTCTAATCAGGGGCCACCTTCATTTCAAATATTAAATTTGTAGGATTTGGACAGTATAAATAATCCTCAATTTTAAAAACAAATTTAAAGCACTTTTTTTTTAAGATTTACTGTATTAGAGAGAGAGAGAAAAGTGGGGAGGACCCAGAGCAGTCCCCATAGTTGTACGTCATCAGTCTTCCACATGGTTTCGTTCCACATAGTGGGGTGGGGGCAGTCCAGGGCAGGAACTGGGCTGGGAGCCTCCCACATGGGAAGTATAATCTCTTGAGCCAGGGGCTGAGCCAGGGGGTGCAGAACCAAATTGAGGGCCTCCCGATGGCAAGCACACCCCAGTTCAGCATATGGGTCCACACAGGCTGGGCCCGGGATTTGATCCTCAGTCCCTGGGGCTACAAAGTGAGCATTTAACCCTGTGAGTTACCCTGGTTTCCCATCAAAGGGCCTTTAAAAATTATCTAACTTTGCATTTTTAAAACCAATTTAATTAGTTTAAAACAAACCCAATTTAAAAAAATCTGCTGAATTTTTTCTGTTTGAAAATCTAGAAGGTGGCTTAAGATTTTTTAAAAAAATTTCATTTTATTGGTAAGTCCACAATTTAGTTTCATTTAACACCTGATCAAGTAGGTTTTCAAATACGCATTTAAACTGGAACATACAAAGTTCCATCACGTACTCTTAAGAGATAACCCCTTTATGGATAAAGCTGAATTTAGTTGAGCCTTCAGTTCTTTCTCTTTTTACTTTGGTCCTTGTCACTTTTTCTTTCTCTCTAATTACTGGCAGTGATTAAAAGTTTTATCTTCGGGGAAGCTGGGATGGCTCAGTGGGTTGAGCGATCGCTTTGCAGCCCTGGGGACCAAGGATCGAATCCTGGCCCTGGCCCTTGAGGACCATATGCTAAACTGGGGTGAGCTTCCCATGCGGGAGACCTTCAGCTCAATTTCCACCGTACTCAGTCCCCGCCCACCTGTGTGGAATGAAGTCATGTTGAAAACTGATGACTTGGGAAAGCTGGGGTGGCTCAGCGGGTTAAGCGCTCGCTTTGAAGCCCTGGGGACCGAGGATCGAATCCCAGTCCCGGCCCATGCGGACCCACATGCTGAACTGGGGTGTGCCCCCAGTTCAGTTCTTGCCAGTGCAGCCCCATGCCCACCTGTGGAGTGAAACATATGGAAAACTAATGTCGACTATGGAGGCTGCTCTGGGTCCTCCCCCTTCTCTCTGTCTCTCTCTGTCTCTGTTTCTCTCTGTCAAAAATCAATAAAATAAATCTTTAAAAAAAAAAAAAAAGAAAACTGATGACTTAAAACTGGAGACGGCTCTGGGCCCTCCCCCTTCTCTCTGTCTCTGTCTTTCTGTCAAAACCAATAAAATAAATCTTAAAAAAAAAATTTTACCTTTTATTAAAAGACTTATATATAGTTTAAGCTTGTCCAGTCTGGCTGGCGGGCATCCTGCAGCACAGAATAGCTTTGAATGTAGCCCAACATAAATTCATGAACTTCCTTAAAACATACCGTATTTTCCGGCGTATAAGACAACCGGGCGTATAAGACGACCCCCTAATTTTACAGTTAAAACATAGGTTTAGGCCTATATTTGCTGTATAAGACTATAGGGGTCGTCTTATACGCCCGGTCGTCTTATACGCCGGAAAATACGATAATTTTATTATTTTTTTTTTTTCCCTATTGGCTGTCATGGCCCAAGACAATTCTTCCATTGTGGCCCAACAAAGCCAAAGGATTGGACGCCCTGTCATAAACTTTCTTAAAACATCATGAGATTTTTGTTTTGTTTTATTTTAGCTCATCAGCTATTGTTAGTGTATTGTATGTGTGGCCCAAGACGGTTCTTCCCATGTGGCCCAGGGAAGCCACAAGGTTGAACACCCTTGATTTAAACAAGTTAATAGAGTGCAGAAGAATTACAATGAGAAGTATAGGCACTCCAGCTCCCTAAAGTTACTATTAGCATGGCATATCTTTTTCCATTCTTTACTGTTTTCTGTGTTTCATGTCTTTATGTTCCTGTTTCTCCTTTATGGACTTCTTTTGATATTAAGCAGGTATTTTTCATAATACTGTTTTAATTCTCTAGAGTTTTTCTGGCTATATTATTTTGAGTTATTTAGTGGTTCTGAAAATTACAATATGCATATTTTTTTCACCTTTTTTACACAACTTATTGGCAGTGTTCATCTTTAAAATTTTTTTCAGGGAAGCAGGGATGGCTCAGTGGGTTAAGCGCTCACTTTGCAGCCCCAGGGACCGAGGATCAAATCCTGGCCCTGGCCCGTGTGGACCCATATGCTGAACTGGGGAGTGCCCCCAGTTCAGTTCTCACCGGGTGAGACCCCAGCCCAGTTCCTGCCCTGCGAAGCCCCGCACCCACCTGTGGAATGAAACTGTGTGGAAAAACCAATGATGTGCAACTATGGAGACTGTTCTGGGCCCTCCCCCTTCTCTCTGTCTCTGTATCTCTCTCTCTCTCAAAAACAATAAAAATCTTTAAAATTTTTTTCTTTTTAAATGGCTTTATTGGCTGTACTAACTTAGTCTGCCTCATGTTAATTTTTAGCTAATTCTGGTAAATATAGCAACTTCATACCATGTCTCTTCATTTCTCTCTCTCTCTCTCTCTCTCTCTCTCTCTCATGCATTGTTGTACATTGTGTCTACATAACAATGCCAAGGACTTGAAGTCGCTGTCTCATATGGCTTTAGGGCATTGTTTGAAACTCAGTGTCCAGTGCTTAGATTCAGTTAGAAACCTCTCTGAAAACTCAGACAACTGCTTCTCTTTTTCATCCTGGCTTTGTTTGCTCTCTTTGTAACTGGGAATTCTTTTTTCTTTTGAGTTCATCTGTGAAACATGTTTTTGTAATAACTAATATTTCTAGATAAGTTTATAGTGGAGGGAGGTGGTGGTGACTTCTGTTATCATCTCAGTCTTCAGTGTTGCTACAAGTTCAGGATGATGTATCTCATGTCCTCATCTGATACCATTCTTTTTAAGTTTATTTATTTTATTAATTTTTGACAGAGAAGAAAGAGAGAGACAGAGACAGACAGAACTGAACTGGGGGAGCTCCCAGTTCAGCATATGGTTCTGCACGGACCAGGGCCGGGATTCGATCCTCGGTCCCTGGTGCTGCAAAGCGAGCACTTTACCCACTGAGCCATCCCGGCTCCCCCTGATACCATTCTAAAAAATACAGTGATAGACATTTGGAAAAGTTATGCTAGTGGGGATAAAGTAGAAATACAATAGTGATCTAGTAAAATGAATCTCACTATTTTACTGGTAAGCTGGGGGAAGTAATAAAAAGCCTTGTTTATATGCTTCAGCATAAACTAGAGTTAGCTAAAATAAAGGGAAATCTAAATACCATCTAGATGGGAGATAGGATTAAGTATTTAGGCATATGTTAACATATATTTGAGAGTAAGGAGCACAGATTATGTGGATTAGATGATACAACGTTTTTACTTTTTTTTAGAAAGACTCCCTTGAGATTTCTAGTAGGCACTTGGCATTTCTGCTCTCATTTATGTTTTTGTTTGTTTTCAAATAGGAATATGCGCTTTCTGGTTGGAACTTGAATAACATGCCTGTCCTAGAGCAGTCTGTTCTTGCACACATCAATGTAGACATCTCTGGGATGAAAGTGCCATGGCTCTATGTGGGAATGTGTTTCTCTTCTTTCTGTTGGCACATTGAAGACCACTGGAGCTATTCCATCAATTACTTGCACTGGTATGTATAGTCTTTGTTTGCAGCATGCATACTTTGTAACTTTTCTGAAGATGTAAGAATATTAGTGATATATTACTCTGTTGAGTAGAGAGGTCTAGTGGTCTAAGGGTACACTATCTCAGATACCTTCCCTTTTAAAATTTGTACCTGCCCAGAGCCTAGACTTTTAGGCCAAATGATACATGTTTGGTATACATGAATATTATTTTGATATGCAAAGTAGGATGCTCAAAGTTTGTATACTAAACCTTTAGTACTCTAAATTTTCAAATGATTTTTTTCTTCCAATAACATTTTCCCTAAAAATGCCCAAGTTTCATGTGTATTTATAAAACTCTTGTGTTGAAATTTTTTGTATCTTAACAACAGGCCTTCTTACCCAGTTCCTTGTCCAGTATTATGATCTTAACTAAATGCTGTTTTTCTCTCCATTTGGAAAATCCTACTCAGCTCACGCAGTGCCATGGAAGACCAGTGATTTTCTTTCTCTGCTTTATCTCTGTGCTGTGTAATATGATGGCCACCAGCCACATGTGGCTATTTAAATTAGTTAAAATTAAGTAAATTTACAAATTTTTACGTGGTTTATAGTGTATTGGCTAGTACAAATATAGAACATGTTCATCATTGGGGTAAGTTCTATTAGAGACAGCACTGTGAATTGTATCAGAATTAAGAAAGTCACCTATTCTATAAATAGCATGACTAATTAAAACCATTTCCTAGGAGTAGAAGTTAGTATTATAAATAAACTCTCATGCACTCAAGTTTAGTATATTAATGATGCCACGTTTTTGGTCCTTAAGATTTATAAATAGAACTCTATTGAAGTTTTCAACAATTTCTAGTTTTGGCTTATTTCCTTGAATAGTAAAATTGAACTCAGTGAAGTTATGTAAACGTATTCTAGAGAGCATTGACTCTTACTTTGATCACTGTATGGATAATTAGAACGTACAGTGGGCCTGTGAATCAAGGAAATATGTCAGTGTCCTTTGAAACTACTTTTCATATAGTATCTTTCCTAGTTGAAGATTGTATTTACTGATCCACCTTACAAAGTTTATGTGTTTTGAATTACTTTTCTAGTAGCAGTGATAAGAATGTATTATATCTTTCTGTCCATATACTCTTACCTTACCTCCTGTTATGAACAATAGCAAACATACTTATGAACTGGTTGCCAGGATTCAGGGCAAATAGCGTGTGGCCCTGGAACAAGACAAAGTTAATTGTAGTTTAGTGGATTTGAATCAGAAAGTGGCCTGGCTCATTGGCACCGTGTTCTACCTACGTGGCTAAGAATGACTTCTTTTGCTAGGGGGGAGCCAAAGACCTGGTATGGTGTTCCGTCTCACGCCGCAGAGCAGCTGGAGGAGGTGATGAGGGAGCTGGCCCCGGAGTTATTTGAGTCCCAGCCTGACCTCCTGCATCAGTTAGTCACCATCATGAACCCCAACGTGCTGATGGACCATGGTGTTCCTGTGAGTCTTTCTGTGTCTCCCGTCACTGTTCTTAACTCCAGGTTCTTCCAGTTTCTTTTTTTTTTTTTTTTTTAATATATATTTTATTTATTTATTTATTTTGACAGAGGAGAGAGAGAGAGAGAGAGATACAGAGACAGAGAGAGAACTGAACTAGGGGAGCTCCCAGTTCAGCATATGGTTCCACATGGGCCGGGGCCGGGATTTGATCCTCGGTCCCCGGCGCTGCAAAGTGAGCGCCCAACCCACTGAGCCATCCCGGCTTCCCC